>JAOXYA010140178.1:5000-10117 GCA_028565675.1 Sorex palustris | reverse complement strand
AACCGGGATGAATGGAGACGTTACTGGCACCCGCTCAAGTAAATCGATGAATAACGGGGATTAAGTGATTAAGTGATGCAAACATGATTTACCAAGTAGTTTGCTGGACCCAGAGCTGGGGGAAGCTTAAGGGGACACAGGGAATCAGGAACCCTCCTCCAGGGACAGGGACCAGGGCCTGCCAGTGCTTCCAGGACCTCGGAGCCGTGTCCCTTGCCTGACACATCAGTGACTTCCTCCTGGAACCCAGGGGAGCAGCCGCAGAGCCGGGGGGCCAGGTACCCCGGGGTCTGCAGAAGGCATTGCAGGGGCTGAATTGGGGGCTGTTTTGTGTCGGCCTCTTCAAGTGTTGTCTCAGGGTCTCCCAGGGTGCAGACCCCTGTGCAGGCAGCAGAGCCCCAGCCCAGGACCTGGGGGAGGGACTGGAGCAAAGGGGGCTGCCCAGGGTCTCTGGGCCCTGATTCGGCGCTGAGCCTCCCCTGCAGCGGCCAACAGTGTCCCTGAGGGAGACCCTGCTCAGCACGGGGCCCTGCGCTGAGTCTCGGGGGACAGAGGCTGAGGATTCTGGGAGGCGTCAGCCAAAGGCAGCAGCAGCAGGAGGCGGGATCCTCGGGGGGTCTGGTTAGCCTGGCCCAAGCCCCTCGCACCTTGTAGTTCCTGATCCTGAGTCAGGAGCTTCCTGAAGGGCCAGAACGTGGGAGTGAGGCTGGTCGCCCCTTCCAACCTCAATCCTGAGCTCACAGCCCCTGCGGCGATGGGCAGAGAGACCACACCTGTATGTGCCAGCTGGTCTGTCTGTCCACAGCAAATACAGAACCAACCACCACTGCCACTTTCTCCAGCATTGCCCCCACAGTACCCAACCCCCTGGAGGAGAACACAGGCTCCCCCAATGAGACCCATCACCCCAGTAAAGCCGGGAAAAAAACCTCAGATCCGGCAGCTCACACTCCCAACTCTGCCCATCAGGGCCGCTTCACAGCCGGATCCAGACCAGAGTTTATCCCTACCCCGAGACTCCCAGAGAGGCTGTGCTGACCCCCCACTTCTTATTGCTCAGTATCTTGGGGCCCACAGACATCCCCCATCGATCATGGATATCTGGGTGCTCTGATGGCACCTTTCCCCGAGGTCTGTGCCCCGTCCCAGCTCTGGGAGGAGCCCAAGACAGACTGGGCCCACCAGAGAACTACCTGATAAGGGGCCTGTTAATCAGGGTTCTGGAGCCACTGAGGCCGACCTGGTCCCCAACAGGAAGACCGTGGAGATTGGGTCGTCCTGGTCACCCGAACCTGGTGGCCAGCAGCAATGGGGCACTGTCCAGTTCCCTGGGTTTAGCCCTTGGCCGCCCCTACTGGCCCCCCATTCCCCAGACCAGCACAGAGTCCAAGTTTGGTGGCCCCAGCCTCTGCCACTCTGAGGCCTCTAGAAGCATAGAGGCCCAGCCCATCCTGCTCATGGTGAGTCCATCAGGAGACTCCGATCCCCCTCAGAACTCTCCGGTCCCCTCCCCACATGTCCTAGTTCTGAGCTTCTCTCCTCCCAATCACTCAGAAAAGGTGAGCTGACACCTGCTTCCTCTTCCAGGTCAGCCCTGGAGGCTCCATGAGGGTCTCTGGCCACAGAGGGAGCCTCTGGCCAGCAATGGGGTTCTGGGGCTCAGAGGTCATCAGTGCTCCCACCCTGATGGGTTCATTGGGCTGAGTGGGGCCCAGGTGACTGAGGGCCAGGGGCTGTCCTGGGGGACTCTCAGGTGCCCTCACACAGGTGATGGGGCCCAGAGGCTTGGGAAAGGGGCCTGGGAGGTGCCTCACTTCTTGTCACTGTCACCCCTCAGGTCCCTGCTCAGCAGCGTCCACTTCATGCTCCTGGTCTTCCTGAAGGTTTCCCTGCTGCTGGTGATGATGGCCGTCGTGTGGGCAAGCTGGCCTCAGAGGACCTCTAGGAAACAGACAGAGACCCTCAAATCACAGAGCATTGAGGGGCCGCAGAAATCGAAGTGCCAGGCAGAGTCCACCCTTGAGGGTCTGGTCCTGCCCATATCTGAGCGCTTCCAGGTCCTGCTTGAGGGGGGACACAGTGGTCAGAGATGGGTGAAGGAGCAGGAGGCCCCCAACAGGACACAGAGAACAGAACATCTGACCTTTCCACCAAGAATAATTTCGCACCTTCCTGGGTATACAGCACCTGGGAGAAACAGCCTCTGTGGCAAGGGGGGCTTGAGGTGACCCCACCCAGCCTGTCCTCAGCTACACCCGACTGAACTGTGCCTTCTCGTCTATCTGTAAACAGGCTCCCTCTGGCCTTCCAGACCTGCGAAGAGAATGACCCCTCTGCTCCCAAGAAACAGGACTGGACAATAAATGCAGGACACACTGGGGCAGTTGAGTCCAGCCCTTGTCCAGGTTCCAGTGATCTCAATTCCTTCGTTTAGCCCTGAACAGACTCTTTTTTCCCCTGATGTTTAGTTTTGGTTTTGGTTTTGCAGCCACACCCAGCAGTGCTCAGGGCTTCCTTTGGCTCTGCACTCAGGGGTCAGTCCTGGCAGGCTCAGGGGATCATTTGTTGTGCTGGGGATCAAACCCTGGTCAGCTACATGCAAACAAGTGCCATAAGCCCTGTTCCATCTCTCCAGCCCGTGAACCTCCTTTCCCCAAGACCCACTGAGGAACATGTTAGGTGCCAGCCCAAAACTTTTTGCCTGGTCTCAGATCCAGGAATTCAGTAGTCACAACAAGCTTAAAGCCTGTTTGCCTGTCCCCAAGGAGAGTTTCCACAGAACAGGCCCCACCGGGCTTCCCTGCTGCCTCCCATCCCTGGACCTTCTGGCTCTGCTGCTAACAGTGTCTCCCTCCCGCTGGGCCCCCCAGCAGCTCTGCCCCTGCACTCCCCCGCCACACACACACAAGGGCCTACTTGGCTCTTACCAGTTCAGGCTGCCAAGGACCCTCCACCAGGCCTGCAGACACCAGAGAGCTCTAAGTCCCGACACCCACGCCTCTGAATGCAACATGTGGAAAAAGCTTTTGTTTGGCCGAGAAATGCCCCGAGCCCTCAGAAACAGGAAGAGACCTGCAGCCTCCAGGGGTTCCCCCGGAAGTTGCCAGATTCTTGGGGGCAGGTGAACTTCCAGTCTCTAAGGCTTTGAGAGACTGTGTCTGTGGCTTTAATCTCCAAATCTGGGGGTGAATTTGCTCCTAGAGAACTCAGACACACCTTCCCCCTCAGAGGGGAGCTGCAGGGAAGACAAGGAACTGGCAGGACTGATTCTCCTTCTCCTCTGGGACCCCCCGGAAGCCCAGTGTGAGAGCCTATTCCCCACTGACTCCGTCTCATCCCACCCGGTACCCACTGCTGATCTCGTTCCAGGAACTCTCGGGCCAACAGAGTCAGGGGTGCTGGCAAACACACAGTTAGCACATGTTTTAGTAAAGACATCTCTTGCTTGTTTTTTTCTACTGCACAACATACAAGTGATCCACAAGTCATTTGAGCAGTTTCCCACACGGAGTCTCTGAGAACCCCGATCCCTTATTGGGATGGATAAAGCTGGGTAAAGGTTGACCCTGGGGTTCCCGCAAGCAGAGCACGTGCCTGGTCCATTGGATCACCTGCCAACTCCCTCTTTTGGCTTCATAATAAATGTAAATTATGGGGGCGGAGTGATAGTACATCTGGGTTCAATTCCCAGAATCCCATAGGGTCCCCCAAGCACTGCCAGGAGTGATTCCTGAGGGCAGAGCCAGGAGTGTCCCTGAGCATTGCCTGGTGTGACACAAAAAGCAAAAAACGAAAAAGTAAAAGTAAATCATGAAGATTCCTAAATATTTGTCTCAGAGCCCCACAAGGAGTAGACCCCAAACACTCACCTGATACTATCTCTCTCACACACACACACACACACCTCACACAACATATACACACCATATATATACCTAATAGACACACAACCTCACACCACAGACATACACATGCCTTACAACAAAGACACATTTACACTCACACCACAAAAATGCACACACATACCTCACAGCATACACACAATCACACCTGTGGGACGTTTCTGTTACTAACTCTGACGCACAAACAGCTCATACCAGAGACACGCACACCCTTGTACCACAGATACATATGCCTCATACCACAGACACGCATACTTCCGACTACGTTGCAGACACACCTTATTTCAGAGACTCATACACCTCACACCAAAGAAACACACTGACACTACACAAAACTCATCACACACACATTCACACACACACCTCTCACACCGTATCTCAGGTATACACTTCTTATCACAGACCACAACTTCCTGATACCATACACGTCATACAACACACATCTCACACCATAAGAAAAACACACATTCCAGTCACATCATACACATACATGCCTCACCCCACACTTGAACCTGAAATTATACCACAAATATAAATTTGTGTCATGTGACAATCATACAGACCTCATGGCACAGCAAAGTTCAAACTCCCATTATCATGCCCAGGCACACAGCTCACACCATGAACACACGCACACACCACACACAGTGCCTCAGATGCTCTCCTCACATGCGTCCCCCTCAGACACACTCTCCTCACACATGTCCCCCTCAGACGTGTTCCCCGACCTCGCCTCACCCAGTCCAGATGCCCAATTCTCAGGCCCTGAGACCCCGCTGTACTGGGCCCTCGACCTTGCACCTTCCCTTGCAGAGGTCTGTGAGAAATTGGGGAGGTGTTGGGGGGGGCTCCCTGTGGTGGGAAGGAACCTCAGAGCAGGGGCGCCAGTGAGGGCAGGTGGGGTGTGGAGGGCGACTGCAAAAGGGGGTGAGGGAGCATCAAACTGTGGTCTGGGAATCAATCAGTTTCTGAGGAGACGCAGACCCAGCCCTCAGCGTCTGCCCCTCAGCCCAGCTTCCCAGGGCTGCATGTGCCTTCCTGAATGGAAGACCCGCCTACACCTGTGTCAGCAGCGCGAGGCCTCGGGGAGGAGGCGACAGAGCACGTGGAGAGGTGAGAAAGTGTGGCCAGAGGTGCTGACGCAGTTCTTTGCACAGTTCAGGAGTGAGCCCTGGGGAAAGCGAGGCAGGAAGCAGCGGGGAGACCTGAGCAGGG
>JAOXYA010140161.1:0-10118 GCA_028565675.1 Sorex palustris | reverse complement strand
GCCAGGAGTAACCCCTGTGCATCGCCAGGTGTGACCCAAAAAGCAAAAAAAAAAAAAAAAAAAAAAGTAGGGTAGGGGGTTGTAGCGATAGCACAGCAGGTAAGGCATTTGCCTTGCATACTGCTGATCCAGGTTCGATTCCCAGCATCCTATATGGTCCCCTAAGCACCGCCAGGAGTAATTCTGAGCGCATGAGTCAGGAGTAACCTCTGTACATCACCGGGTTTAACCCAAAAAGCAAAAAAAAAAAAAAAAAAAATCAGGGGTTGGAGTGATCTGGGAGAGTACTTGGCTTGCATGCAGCTGACCTGGGTTCTATCCCCAGCACCACATAGGGTCCCTTGAGCACTGCCAGGAGTGATTGTTGAGCACAACAGGGTGTGGCATAATAACAAACAGACAAAAATTGGTGATCCCTGGTGTATTTAATTTGTCTTACCCTATATCATTTGTCTTATACCTTTTATGGGGGGGCACACCTGGCGATGTTTAGGGGTTACTCCTGGCTCTGCACTCAGGAATCACTCAGGGGACCATATGTATGCCAGAGGTCAAACCCATCTTGGTTATGTGCAAGGCAGACACCCTATCCTCTGTACTATATCTCCAATCCCTGACTTATACTTTTTATACTTAACAAGCTAGTGACCAGGAGCCAGAGAGATAATACAGTGGCTAAGGCACTTGCCATGTATGCAGCCCACCTGGGTTCAATCCCTGGCATTCCATATGGTCTCCTGAGTCTGCCAGGAGTGGAGAGCCAGGAATAACCCCTGAGCACCACCCAGTGTGGTCCCCAAACCAAAAGCAAACCAAATCTAGTGACCGTCAGAGGGCAAGAAAAAGCACTCAGCTGGCTGATGGGCAGGCTTTGCCCGCAGGTGGCCTAATTTGATCATAGGCACCACCAGGTCCCTCTGAGCAGTCAAGCGTATGGACAAGAGTTTAACCTAAAGGGGCCAGCATCTTTCCCACCTCTCATCTTCACACCTGTCTGACCTGCACACACGCCCCTTTCAGGAAACGGGTCCTCACCTGCCCAGTCATCAGGGGGGAGCCCCCAATGGCCTCATTCAGGGCCTGGATCTCCTCGGTGGGTCCGGTGATGAGAGAAGTGCCCGTGTCCAGGATGGCAGCACAGCCCTTGGCACAAACAGTCAGACCTATGCCTAGCATCACCCTGCCCGGGAAGGAGGCAGTCAGCATACCAGCCCCCTCAGGCCCCGGAACCCAACCCCAATCCTCCGCTCAGACCCAGGAGTTCATTCCCAGCCTTCACCCTCACACCCAAGGTTTTTCCCTCGGCTTTCCCTATCAATACAGGGGTCACCCCACCCCACTGCCTCCATCAGACCCAGGGTCTAGCCCCCAGCACTCTCCATCAAACCCAGGAACACAGCCACCAGTCTCATCCATCTGGTGCAAGGTCTGACCCCTTACTTCTCCATCACCTAGAATTTGGGGTCCTCAGTCCCCCTTCTCCCTGGAGAGCAGGCCCCAGCACCCATCTCTGAAGTTGAGGCCCCCACTCACCGCTCCATGTGAATCTGCCAGTAGGCAGGGATGGTGACTGGCAGGAAGGTGAGGGGTGGGATGTAGTGGTTCGGGTCTGATCCCCCAAGAACTAGCTCTCCTCCGTTGGCTGCTTTAGGGTCTCTAGAGAAAGCAGAGTGCCATCAGGGGTGAATCCACAGGGGTTCTCCCCAGAATGACCGCCGGAGAAATATGCTGCTAGGGAGTGGTTTCGGGGTGTGAGATCAGGTACAGGCAGCTCCTGGATACTGGGACTTGAAAACAAGGCAGGAGTAAGGAGGAGGGTCTTTCTGGGCGGGGCTTGGGATTTCAGGGTGCAGGTGACTTCTTGAAGAGATGATGAGATTTGCTCATTTAACTACAGATGAAAGAATTTGTGTGTGGAGGATAAATTTAAGTGGGGATTGTGAGTTAAGTCTGGACAGAGTGGGAAGATGGTAGCTGGTGGATGGTGAGACTTTTTTAAGTGCTTTTTTTGAGGGGGAAAGTAGAGTTGGGCCACACAGGGCCCATCTGTGGTACTGGAAATCAAGTGTGGGCTGGCAGGGAGCAAAGGCAAGCACCTAACCCCTCCAGCTACCCCTCCCGCTCTGAGGGCAAGACTCTTTGAAGTGTGTGTCCTGGAATTCACAGGTATTGGTTGAATGAAGGTGATGAGAAGAGGGATGAAGACTTGCTAGAGGTGTGAGAGGGAAAGACTGAGACTGAGGGTGGTGGGATTCCCTGCATAGGTCAGAGGTCAGCTGGCTTAGGACTTTATGCATGGAGAACAGGACCTCCAGGAGGGAAAGGGGAGACTGCCTGATTGGTGGTGACACTCCTGGTTGGTGAGTAGGACTTCTGGATTTGTGGGTAAGACTTCCTGATCGGTGGATAGACTTCCTGGACTGGGTAAGACTTTCTTATTGGTGGGTAAGATTTCCTGATTGGTGGGTAAGACTTCCTGGTTGGTGGTGATACTCCCTTGGATGGTGGGTAAAGCTTCCTGTTTGGTGGAGATGCTCCTGGATAAAAGATTTCCTGGTTGTTCATGGAGACTTAATAGAGCTTCCTGAAAGGTGGGTGGGACTTCCTGAATTTAAAAGGTCAGTTCCTGACTTCTAGTGTGTGTTTGCAAATGGAATTTAGGCTTTCTCTATGGTCAAGAGAGGAGGCTCCTGCGTTCAGTATTTGATTGAGCAGCCTGAGGCATTCTCTGGGGCAAGAACTCCCTCCTCCTTTGCAGTGTTTCTGTGGTGGTGAGTTTCTTCTGTTTGTCTCAGAGGTGTTGCACAGTGGGTGGGATGTCTGCTGAGGGCTGGGGTGTCTGTTTCTTGCCTGGGTCACATTCTGAATGGACCTGCCCGTGTGGGTAGAGTCCCTAGATAGAAAGTGTCCTGGTGACTTCCTGAGTAGAGGCTAGGGCTTTCTATATTAGGACTTCCTCCTTGGGACCAGGGGAGGTGGACCCCACCCCGACCCAAATACCTGTTGAGGTAGAAAGAGAAGACAGGCTTCTCCAGTAGCCCCTGGTCCACCAGTGCATCCAGCGGGGGCCGAACTCCTTCCACCGCCAGAATAGGAAACCCGAGCCCCAATATCCCATCGAAGTGGGCCAAAGTGAAGACCAGGCTGGGCTGCCACAGAGCCTCCCCGAACATCACCGATGCGCCCTTAATACCCCCAATCTAGGAGCAGATTCAAACAAGGGAGATTACTTCTGGAAGGGCATTAGTCTGTCTAGGGCTTTTTGAAAGCTAAGCTTTGCCTCCTCGCTTGAGAGCTCCGCCCTGGCCCCGCCCCACGATTGGGGCGCCCTGCCCTCAACAGAAGCCTCGCCCCTCTCAAGCCCCGCCCCTTCTCAAAGACCACACTCTTTTTTTTTTTTTTCCTTTTTGGTCACACTCGGCGTTGCTCAGGGGTTACTTCTGGCTCATGCACTCAGGAATTACTCCTGGCAGTGCTCAGGGGACCATATGGGATGCTGGAAATTGAACCCGGGATGACTGTGTACAAGGTAAACATCCTACCCGCTGTGCTATTGCTCCAGCCCAAACCAGGTCATCTTTAGACTTTGGGGTGTTCCCAGGGCTTAAGCCCTCCTGGGGTCCAGGATCACTCACAGTCAGCTTGTCCTCGCTCAGGATTCCATCCAGCCTCCCAGTTCCATATTGAATGGCGAACTTGGTGCCATTGGGTCGGAAGGAGCTGGAGGCTTTGGAGTTGAAGCGATGATGCAGCCCTAATCAGAAGGTCAGAGAGGTGTCACAGGCCCCCCCGAATGCTTTCTGCCCCCCAACCTTCCCACCTGTGACTGTCAGAATTGATCAGGGCCCCACAGGGGACGTGGCTCAACGCTAAAGCTCTGCCTTGGGCTGGAGCGATAGTACAGTGGGTAGGGTGTTTGCCTTGTGCACGGTGAACCCGGGTTTGATTCCCAGCATCCCATATGGTCCCCCAAGGACCACCAGTAGCAGTTTCTGAGTGCACAGCCAAAATTAACCCCTGTGCATCTCTGGGTGTGACCCAAAAATAAATAAAGAGGGGCTGGAGAAATAGCACAGTGTGTAGGGCGTTTGCCTTGCACGTGGCCAACCCGGGTTCGATTCCCAGCATCCCATATGGTCTCCCGAGCACTGCCAGGAGTAATTCTGAGTGCAGAGCCAGGAGTAACCCCTGAGCATCACCGGGTGTGACCGAAAACCAAAAAATAAATAAATTTAAAAAAGAAAGAAAGAAAGAAAGAAAGCTCTGCCTTGCCAGCTTGAGGCTGCAAGTTGGACCCCAAAACCACCCCGCATGCACCACTGAAATTCCAACAGCACAGCACATGTATGTGCCTGACACCTGACATGCTAAAGCATGTCCCCGGCAGCAGCTATGTATCCCCACCAAGGTGGTAGCTGGGAATAACCAAAAGGGTGGGAAGGGAATACTTTCCCCTCCCCTTCCCCTTCATCCCTGTTCAGCCACCTTCTTCCTTCCCTCCCCGATGCCCCTAAAAACTCACAGCAAGGAAGGCTGAAGAAGTAGCATTTCCTGGATGGGACCCAGAGATTGGAGGAGCCGGTGTCAAAAACAACAGAGAAGTTTTGTGGGGGTGTCCCCAGGCCAATCTCCCCAAAATACTGGGCCTGAAAGCAAAACCAGGACAGTATATGAATGTGGACTTAGGAGGCATTTGCGGGGGAATTGTGGGGAGCAGACTCACGTTCACATAGTTGGAGAGAGGCACGAGGATGGGCTTGTCCCCGGGGGAAGAGGTCCCCAACCTGGGCGGCACTGCTGGCGGCCCCCAGCCCCTCAGGTGGTACAGGCTCCCATGTCCAGTGTAGACACGGCGGAGAGGGATCCTGGAGGGAGGAAGTCGCTTTCATCTCAGAAGTGACCGTTGTGGACATGCTTCTAATGGACCTTCCCAGAGAAGATCCATCAAAGCAACTCCTGACGCCCCAATAGTCTTGGCCAGAAACCCAGCAGTAACCCAAGAGCCCCTCTGGCACCTCGGTGCCAATTTTGTACAAGATTGAACCATCCAAAACAGACCTTCCCTACCACCTTTCCCAGTCGGGTCGCGTACGCCAGCCCTCAGGGAACCATGATTCACAAAGGTTTCCAATGATCCTAAGGGCGGGGGCGGGGGAGAGGGAGGGATCTAGCCTCTGCAAAAGAGGAAAAATCTTGTGTTTTTCAATTCTTGCTGGAGATCATTTCCCCCACCACCTGAGAGGAAAATGGAAGCAGCAAATCCCAAATTCACTCTCCACAGTGAAAAGCATCCCAGATGTATCAAAGACACTCTAGACTCATGAGGGCAGAAATGGATGGAGGGGTTGGGTGGCTCTTGAGAAACTTTAAAAATTTCTCTTTTGGGGCTGGAGCAATAGCACAGCGGGTAGTGCGTTTGCCTTGCATGCAGCCGACCTGAGTTCGAGTCCCAGCATCCCATATGGTCCCCTGAGCACCGCCAGAAGTAATTTCTGAGTGCAGAGCCAGGAATAACCCCTGTGCATTGCTGGGTGTGACCCAAAAAGCAAAACAACAACAACAACAAAAAATTCTCTTTTGGGGCTGGAGCTATAGCACAGCGGGTAGGGCGTTTGCCTTGCATGCGGTCAATCCGGGTTTGATTCCCAACATCCCATACAGTCCCCCAGCACTGCCAGGAATAATACCTGAGTGCAGAGCCAGGAGTGACCCCTGTGCATTGCCGGGTATGACCCCCCCCCAAATTTTCTTTTCTTTTCCCCCTTTCATTCTCTTCATTCCCTTCCTTTCCCTCCCTTCCCCTACCCTCCCTCCCTTTCTTCCTTTTATTTTTTTGTGGGGCCACACCCAGCAGTGCTCAGAGCTTCCTCCTGGCTCTCCACTCAAGGATCATTCCAGCAGTGCTCAGGGAACCCTCTGTGGTGCCGGGGATCAAGCCCAAGTGGGCTATGTCTCCAGCCACGCTGGAGCCTGAGAATTTGCATCCCTCACATGGTTCTCTCAGTCATTGCTGCTGGTTCTGAGGGAGCCCCCAGAAAATCTCTGCTGTTTGCGTTGGCTTGGGCAATAGTTGAAAAGCCGCTGGGCGGGCACGCAGCCTGGGCTGGTCATGTGCCTGCAGTCACCGGCGGCCCCCCTGCAGCCCTGGCTCGAGAGGCTCAGGAATGTGAAGTGGGGCAAGTTTCCTGGAAGAGTGCCCCTTCCACCCACAGAGAGATTCTGGAGAGTTCCGGGCAGGAGGAGGAGAGAGGGGAGGAGGGTGATGAGGAGAAGACAGCAGAGGTCAGGTGAGGAGGAGATCATTCGGGTCCCCAAAAATGATATTGGGGTTTTGGGGCCATGTCTGGCAGTGCTCAGGGATTTTCCTGCCTGTGCTCAGGAGTGACCCCTGGGTATTGCTTGGGGGCCATATGAAATGACTCAGGCTCTTATTGGTTCCACTGCATGCAAGGCAAGTGCCTGGCTTCTTGCGCCCCAAACTGGACTTCTGGAGACCGAAAGACAGAATTCAGAGACAATCTTGGTTTGGAACCATTGATCTGAGGGCCAGAGCTATAGCACAGTGGGGAGGGCTCTTGCCTTGCACGCAATCGACCTGGTTCAAGCCCCAGCAGCCCATATGGTGCCTGAGCCCACCAGGAGTGATCCCTGAGCACAGAGCCAGGAGTAAGCCCTGCCGGGTATGACCCAAACTCTCCCTGCACACCCCATCCCCACCCTGGGAGAAAAGTCTCCAGGCTAAGACTGGAGAGATAGTTCAGGGGTTAAGCTTTCTCCTTGCGCACAGCGAACCCTGGTCTAATCTTCAACATACTGTCCCCCAATCCCCTTCAGTAGTGGTCCCTGGGCACAGAGCCAGGACTAAGCCCTGAAGACTGCTGGGTGTAGCCCCAAAACTGAAACAAAAAAAAATCCCTTAGAAAAAAAAATCCCTTAGGGTTTGGGGATCTTTGGAAAGATGGGAGAGGGACTCGGGGGCTCCTCAGAAGAGAGGAGCCCACTCTGCAGAGACCCTGAGAGCCAGAGACAGGCATCTGGGGAGCAGGTGGGGAGCCACAGGATGAGGAAGCCCCGGACAGGGGGAGTCCATCCCGGGTCTGGGAGGTCCCGATACCGGATCAGCGTGGCCCCAGCAGGCTCCAAGGTGAGCGGAAGCAGCAGCAGCAGCGAGACCAGGGCCATCTCTGGGCGAGGAGTGGGCACGGGCATGGGGGGGTGGCTTATTTATCCCCCTGAGACTCCGCCCCATCTGCCACCCTCCCCCCAGAGCTAGCCGTGGGACAGGCAGGAGTGGTGGGTGAGCAGAAGAGGCGGTGTCATTCTCAGGGTCGCTGGGGGCGTTGCCACTTTGTCACTGGCACTCTGCACTCCCCAGTTTGGGGGTGGTGTCAGAGGTGCGCAGCTGGAGTCCCAGGGCCCCCTTTCTTTATCACCTTCACTTTCACTCCACTTTTCTGGGACTCATTAACCACAAGGATTTCCTGGGGCAAACAGAGGGAGGGGCAGGGAGGCTGGGGAGAGTTGAGGTGTGGCGGTCCAGCCCCATCTTCACTCCCACAGGCTGTGGAAAATACTGAAACACAGCACACACCATCCACACTCATGGGCACACTCCACTCAAACATATGACATGCACATCACACATGACACAAGCATGACACACATCCATCACAGACACAGCATTGCATCACACAGCATTCATAGCACAAATAATGTTCACAGGGCTGGAGTGATAGCACAGCGGGTAGGGCATTTGCCTTATATGCAGCCGACCCGGGTTCAACTCCCAGCATTCCATATGGTTCCCTGAGCACCACCAGGAGTAATTCCTGAGTACATGAGCCAGGAACAATCCCTGTGCATCGCTGGGTGTGACCCAAAAGGCAAAATATATAATAATAATGTTCACACATATATGGTGCCAAACACAAGTCGGGTCAGCTTCGGGCATGATAAGCACCTTCCACCTGTCACTGTTTCTCTGGCCTCTGCTAATTTATCTGACTTTTTGGAGGGTGGAGGCCACACCCAGGAATGATTAGGAATCCCTCCTGCCTCTGCACTCAGGGATAGCTCCTGGCAGGACTCTGGGGACCTTATGGGTGCCAGGGATTGAGCCCAGCTCAGCCAAGTGCAGAGCCAAGTGCTCTGCCCGCGGGAATGTCACTCCGACCCCACTGCAGTGTTTTTACAGTAGCTAAACTATGGAAGCAGTTAGGTGCCCATTGAGAGCTGATTGGATAAGGAAAATGTAGACCTGATTTCTATCAGCAGTTAAAATATTCCCTCAGTTATTTAAAAGCAAAAGTGAACTTTTGACTCAGCACAATGGAAGGAGCTTGAGGGAATCGTGGAAAGTGAAGTAGGGAGGGAAAAGGCTGGGGCAATGCGAGAGGGAGCAGAGGGACAGAGCCCCAGGAGAAGTACAGGAAATTTCTTTTTAAATGACTTCTTTCAGAGCCATTCGTGTTCCAGGCAAATGTCCTACCTCTATGCTATCACTCCAGACCAATCGCTTGTGGCTGTGTCCCCAGGTCCTGAGAGTGCCTGCCAGCTGGCAGTAGAAAATAGTCCACCTTGCACACCTGTTTTTCTTTTTTCTTTTTGGGTCACACCCGACAATGCAATGCACAGGGGTTACTCCTGGCTCATGCACTCAGGAATTACCCCTGGTGGTGCCCAGGGGACCATATGGGATGCTGGGAATCGAACCCGGGTTGGCCACGTGCAAGGCAAACGCCCTACACCACTGTGCTACCACTCCAGCCCCCTGGGGTTACTCTTGACTCTGCACTCAGGACTTACTACTCCTGTCAGTGCTCAGGGGACCACATGGGATGTTGGAGATTGAACGTGGGTTGGTAGGGTGCCTGCAAAGCCCCTTGGCCCTGGCTTTATTTGTTTATTTATTTATTTAAGAATAAGGATTGGTCAGACCTGGCAGTGCTCAGGACTTACTCCTGGCTGTGCGTTTAGGAATCACTTCACTCTAGCAGTTCTTTAAGGGACATCTATAATGCAGGGGAATGAACCAGAGTCAGCTGCATGCAAGGTGAGCACCAAAACTCAGTCTCTCTGGCCCTGCAGTTCTTATTTTGTTTGTACCTCAGAAGCAATCTACACAATGGACATTTCTCTTGAATGAGACGACTGGTATCCTTCTTACCTTTCTAGCAGTTTCTTCTCGGTTGTGCATGGAAGGACTTGACTCTCTGTTCCTTAGAACTCAGAGGTCAGTCTGAGAAGCTGTGTCTCTTGCACTCAATATACTCTACCTGGTCTTTTTCTCTCCCACTTCCATCTACTGCTGGACCATCTCTCCATTCCACAGCTTTCTCTGGAGCTCCAGTCTAGCCCACTGTTCACTGAAAAACTCCACATGGGTTTTTCAAGGGTATCACAAACACAGTCTGTTATCAACTAAACTTGTTAACTTCTCTCACAAGTCAGCTTCTCTCCCAGACCACTATTTAGTGAAATATTGAATCGAGAGCCCACAAAATAGTTCAAAAGTCTAATGCACATGTTTTGCATTTGGGGGGTCTGGGTTCAATCCTTGTCACTGCATGGTCCCTTGAGTACTACCAGGAATCACCCTGAGCACCACACCTGAACACTGCCAGGTGTAGCCCCTAAATAAAATTAAGTAAATAAGTTTTGATTCAATAAATGTTTATTGTTGTGTCAGAGAGATACATATGGCAGGCAGAAACTGTAGGATAGGATTGCCAGTTTAGATAGCAAACATGGGGGTCGGAGATATGGTACAGGGGCTGAGGTGCTTGCTTTGCACACTACGATCTTGGGACCACATATGGTTCCTTAAGCATCACCAGAAATGATCCCTGAGCACAGAGCCAGGATTAAGCCTTGAGTATGGCTGTATACAGTACAAAATCCGAAAGAAGAAATATACTGCTCTGCCCTCCCAAAGCATTTAAAATATAACTGAAACCCAAGCACAAATATTTGTAAGTCTACAACCTGTACCTCATGGTGTTTCACTAATAAAAATTTCTTAAAAATACAGTGTGTTGGGGTTGGAGTGATAGCACAGCGGGTAGGGCGTTTGCCTTGCATGCAGCCAACATGACCGACACAGGTTCGATTCCCAGCAC
>JAOXYA010140153.1:0-10118 GCA_028565675.1 Sorex palustris | reverse complement strand
ATGGGATGCTGGGAATTGAACCTAGGTCAGCTGCGTGCAAGGCAAACGCCCTACCCGCTGTGCTATTGCTCCAGCCCTGAGTCTCCACATTCTTGCGGCCGCCATGGCCGAGCCGAGTCCGAGTCCACACCTAGCTGGACCCCAGCTTTCCAAACTGCAGGGTGTATATGTCGAGGGGGCACCCCAGGCACTTTGGGGACTGATCCTGGGGCACTGCAGAAGAGAGAGATTGAGGCAGGAATCGTCCTGAAGTCCACCAGCCTCTGGAGTTGGGTGGGCTGTGGATGGGCTAGGGGGCTCCCCAGTGTCTTTCCAGACCTGGATTCAGGTGTCCCAGGCCCACGGGGAGCCCCGTCCCGCAGCTCAGGGGAGAGCTGTGTCACCCAGCAGACGTCCCTCGGAGGGTCCCTTTGTGTTGACTTTGTAGGCAGCAGTGAGGGTCTTGGGGGTCCTGGATCCTGCTGTAGCCGGGCTAGTGGGAAGAGCCCGAGAGACAGAGTCGGGGTCACACCAGTGAAGACAGGAGTCAAGGCCCAGGGGTCCAAGGGGAGGAGGGCAGTAGGAAGGGTCAGGGTGGGGGGGGTGCTTGCGGGGCCTGGCTCATCCCAGCAAGCTTGTTCTGGGCCCCTTCCCGCCACGGGCCGCAGGGCCGGGCCCTGGTGATGGAGGCTTCGACTTCCACAGCAGCATTGACTTTGCTGTCCAAACGGGGCTTCTTTCCCTGGTGATCCTCGACGTAGCGTGTCCCCATAATTGCGTATTGTATTTTGGCCGCCGTGTACTCACAGGAGATTGCAAACCAGGATCGAACTTCCATCCTGGCAGGCCATCCATCACCAGCTCGGAGGGGCCAGGAAGCGGGCGCAGGGGCGTGGAGGAAAGTGGGGGCCTGCAGAGAGCTGGGGCTTCCCCGGAACTAGCCTTGGCCCTGCACCAGGCTAGTAGCAGGCAGAGCAGGGGCGTGGGAGCCTGAGAACAGATGCGGAGGCGAGCCCGTACACCCCACTGAACTCCCCAGCCCCACCCTCCGGCAGGGCCCTAGGGCGGATCCCGCCAGAATGGCCCAGGCTCTGGAACCCCTCCTCCCTCTCCTCTCACCTGGGTCTACGCCTGCTGGGGGAAGGGGGAGTGATGTGAGCAACTGAAGTCACCGCTTCCCTTCTCTGCTGCTCGCGCTCCAGTGCTCTCGGCTAGAAAAGCCAAGGAGAGGGGAGGCAACCCGGTTGGCACCCCTGTCTGTGGTGCATGAGCGCTCTGCATCGCTGAGTGGGAGAAATCCCTCCCTGCCCTGGGATTTCTGGAGCCACGCCCGAAGCATTCTCCTGGCCTCTGCCCCCATGCCCCACCCTGGCACAGCCCAGCCCTTGCACACGCCCAGCCCCTTGATGCCCCGTCCCACAAGCTCCGCCCCCGGCACACATGCCCCGCCCCCTGGCGCTCGCCCCACTGCAGTCAAGACGTGGCCTAACTCGAGGACCATCTTTATGACTATGTTTATTGTGGTTTGGTTTGGGGGCCATGCCCGGCAGTGCTCAGAACTTCCTCGTGGCTCTGCGCTCAGGGATCGTTCCTGGCTTGGGGGCTGGGGACACCGGGGGACACTGGGACTCAAACCCAGGTGGATGTGGGACTTTGCTAAGGCGGGAGAAGAGACCGTGGCACCCCTGATCTTTGCATCCTCATCCTCCCTTCGCAGAGGAAGTCTGAGATTCAGAGTGGAACCCAGCAGGTGAGCAGCCCAGGAAGCCCTCTGAGCGGCCGTGGCGCTGCTGTGACCCCTCTTCCCTCTGCCTCCCACCGCCCACGTCAGGCACCCCTCCCCGCGGGTCCCCAAGTCCTTCATTTGTCCTCTAAGATCTCACTGGCCTCGAGCCTCCCGTGGCTCCTCCCACAGTGCTCACTCAGCCCCGCCAAGCCAAGTGGAGCTGTTGATTGCCTTCCTGTGTGGCCGGACCGCGGGAGTCACCGGCTAATTAAACCACAGACGATTCCTCGGCGGTCGGCAGGGCCGCTGGTGCTGTTAGCTCGGGCAAAGGCCAGAGATGGCAGATGGAGCCTTTTCGGAATTATGTCACTGCTGCCCCCTGGCACTGGGGCCATGCTCTGTGGCCACTGCTCCATGCAGCAGGCCTGTGGACAATGAAGGGACAAGGAGAGACGAAAGGCAGGAGGGAGCTGACCGACCCGCCTCTCCCCTCAGACACCCACCCTGGGGCCTCCGGAGAAGAGCCCACACCTGGCCCAGGTGCTCCCCAGGGGAAGGGGAGGGACAGGGAACAGGCCGCGTGGACAGAGCTGACCAGCCAGGGAGAGGAACTGGTGTCAAGCCGAGGAACGGGCTGAGCCAGGAGAGGCTACGAGCAGCAGCACAGACTGCTAAAGGGACCCTCTCATGCCCCCTGCCCTGGGGGGTCCCATATCCTTCCCTGTGGCTCCCTGGGGGCCAGGGAAGACCGACCTCCCAGCACATGCCGGGCAGGGGGCTCTCTGGCCAGCTGAGGTCAGCTAGGGCCCTGCAGGCAGCTGGGAAGGACGAGAACGGGGTGTTAGCCTGAATTGGGGCTTACCTTCCTGCCCACAATGGCTCTGTCGGGCGGGGGCATCCTATCACAAGAGCAGCTGGTCTGGGCTTAGTCCTGCAAGCCCCTCTATTGAACACTGCGTCCCCCTCCCCTGTCCATGAGGCCCCAGCCCTTCCCATCACTCCTTAGCTCAGGAAGGACACCCCCATTTTACCCACTGGCCTCAGAATCCACAGTGTGTGGGTTCTCCCTCAGCCCATCACCAAACTGGGTTTTTCTCCTGCTGATCCGATGAGAGTTTCTCAGACAGTGCAAGAGGAAGCTACGAGGGACATGGGGGAGGGGTCATTCCCTCGGCCCCCCCTCTGGACAGAAGACAGCGTTCTGACTGGCCTCTCGGGGCTGACCGTGCTCTAGGGGGACAGGTGACATGGACGTCCCCCAGGGAGAAAGGGGAGGGCCCAGGCGGGCTTGCGTTCCCGTAGCCAGTGGAAAGTCTTGGCCTGGGGTCAGCCAAGTCAGGTTCCCGCTGCCCGTTCGGCAGATGCATCTCACCTCGGGGAGCACCTGGGTCCCCGCTGTGGCACACACAGTTAAACAAGGGCCCCGTAGGGCCGTGGGGAACCAGGGCGAACCCAGAGCCCAGAACTCTGGGGCTGGAGTGATAGCACAGCAAGTGGGACGTTTGCCTTTCATGCAGCCGAGCCGGGCTCGATTCCCAGCATCCCATATGGTCCCCCGAGCACCACCAGGAGTAATTCCTGAGTACATGAGCCAGGAGTGACCCCTGTGCATTGCCGAGTGTGACCTAAAAAGGAAAAATAAAAAAACAGAACCCAGAACTCTGCTGGGGCAGAGCGAGGCCCCAGAGGGGCCAGAAACTTCTCTCCTTAGTCCTGGGGCAGGAAAGGGGCTCCCATGAAGTCTGGAGGGTTTGGAGGGACAGAGGTGGGCAGTGGGGAGCGGGGGAGGGGGGAGTGGACACAGTCTCCTCCCACCGGAAGAGGCAGCAGAGCGGCGGGCTGTGACTCTTCTTCACACCCACAAGGTCACCAGGCCCGCAGAAGGCTCTGCTTGATGAGACGCCACCTGACAGGATGCCCGGTTGCCCGCGGGGCACGCGTGAGGCCACAGAGTGTGGGAGGACAGAGAGGCAGGGCAGCAGGTTTGGGGGGCCCCTCGCTCTGCAGCTCTGACACCAGCCGGACCCTAGGGGGGATGCAACAGCTCTCCCGGACCCCTGCTTGGTGCTGGGGGACCCCGCAGTGCCGGGAGGGACCCCGGGGCTCCTGCACTCTGCTTTGGCCCCATCTGGGAGACTGCTCGGGGCTATGGCAGCCTCAATGAGACCCCCACAAGAGGGTGCCCCCGGAACTGCAGATGGGGCCTAGAGATGGAAGCAGGGGTAAGGGAACTGCCAAGGAGGGCACGGTCCTGAGACCGGCCGGACGTGAGGGGGGCAGGAGGACAGGGCAGGAGAGGGAGCAGCTGTAGCCAGTGGGTGGGAGGGTTGGGGATGACGCGGGGACTGATAGGGGCTGGGGCCCTTGGCTGAGGAACAGCCGCATGGGCACCCTGCAGGGAGGGAACTGGGGGACACATCCCCAGGCACTGTTGGCTGCCCTCTGGGCGCCTGTGGTCTGTGGGTGCCACCTGCGGGGTCCCCCCCAGGGGGGGCCAGAGAGTAGGTGGTGCGGATGCAGCAAGACTGGGCAAGCAAACAGCAGGTGGTCAGCAGGGATCAGATAGGACAGAGATCCTGGATGCCGGCCCAGGGTCAGCCGGCAGCGGGAAGCAAGTTCCCTCCCGTTTCTCCCCGCCTTATCTCCAGGCAGGAGGAAGGGGTGGGCGGGCAAGGCCGAGCAGCTGCCCAGCCCCAAGCTCTGGGCCCGGTCCTTTGGGTCCACAGAAGGTCCAGAGTCCAATCCGATTTCTCACCCGCCTGCTCCTGGCCCCGAGAGATCACTTCAGCGTCTCTGAACTTCAGGTTTATGTGGGGGGTCGGGGGGAGTTGGGAGGAGTCCCGGTGATGCTCAAGGTTTTACCCCTGACTGTGCTCGGGAACCATACATACATGGTGCTGGGGATGGAACCGGGTCCTGCCGCATTCAAGGCAAGCTCCCTGACCCTGCTACTGTCTTTCAAGCCCTGGGCTTCAGGTTTTATAACTTTGAAAAAAGAAAAAAAGACAAAATGAGACACTGCCGCTGTTTTTATCACACATCCATCCCAAGGATGAAAGAGAGGCTGAGATGTAAGAGTCTTGGCATGGAAGCCCACCCACAGCTGCAGGAGAAAACCATCCTGAGCTGACCTATTGGACGGGACAGCGGCCACCCCCAGGGGCCAGTCTGAGCCTTGGTGAAGGTGACACTACAGCCAGGGAGGCAGACCCGGAAGGTCTGTTTAACTAAGAGCATGGAAACAGGCTGGTGTCTGGGGCCAGAGGGCAGGGCACTGGGGACCTCAGGGTAAGGGATCTCGCCAGCAAAGGCCGGTGAATCTGGAGACACCCGGGGAGGGGACAGGGGGGCTGAGGCCCTGAGGCCGAGGAAGGCGGCCAGTGTGGATGGAAGGAGGCATCAAGAGGGGGTCAGCTCCCCCTGCACTGGGCATGTCAGCTGAGGGCGAGAAAGGGCGGGAGCAGGAAGAAGGGCCAGAGCCTCGGAACCTTCAGATCAGAGATGATGGTCAGAGGGGGAGTGGACGGTTGGGATGTGAGGCTGGCAGGGCACAGAGGGGGCACGAATTCCAAAGCCTCTGGCCTGAGCATGGGAGGACACAGTGGCCTTTCTCAGAGGGCAGAGGCAAGACCAGAATGGGACCGAAAACGAAGGGAGACTGAGGTGTCCGTTCTGGGCCTGGTGGCAATCGAGGGTCGCTGGCGGGGCCAGGTGGGTGTCAGCATGGAGACGGGGTTAACGCCTCACATCTGGGGAGTCTCTGGGGAAGGGGAGAGACGCCTGGGTCTCAGCAGTGCCAGCGCCAGGGCCAGTAGCCAGAGTGACCGGGCCAGGGAGGGATAGAGAGAAGAGCTGGAGAAGAACAGGGGCCGCAGAGAGAGTCCACTGGCCTTGCACATGGCCGGCCCCGCTTGGATCTCCAGCTCTACCAGAGGGTCACTCCTCAGTGCAGAACCAGGAATGGCCCCTGAGCACTGCCCGGCGAGGCTCCCCGACAGAGAAGAATCAAACCAAACCAGCCCCTCAAAGTCTGCATGCTCATCACTTTGGGATGTAGTTGCGCAGGCCCAAAGCAAGACGCCCCCGTAAGTCGATTCATCTGAGCAAAGCTCAACAGAGCAGGGCCTCGAGACAAATCTCGACTTCCGCCCAGAGAGCAGGACACTTCAGTAGAATGAGATGTGCTCGTGCGGTTCACCACTAATATCAAAAAATGTGGGGGCTGGAGAGATAGCACAGTGGGTAGGGCGTTTGCCTCGCATGCGGCCGATCTGGGTTTGATTCCCAGCATCCCATAAAGTCCCCTGAGCACAACCAGGAGTAATTCCTGAGTAATTCCTGAGTGCAGAGCCAGGAGTAACCCCAGAGCATCGCCGGGTGTGACCCAAAAAGGAAAAAAAATGTTCTGTTACTTTGCTACCTGCCAAAAAGGGGTTTGATAAATTCTGTATGCTTCCCTTATTACAAGAGAAGAAAAAAAATTTTTTTCAATAAGGCAGGAAGAAAATTAACCTTGTTTAATCTCACAGCTTTTAGGGGTTAGAGAGAGAGCACAGCAGGTAGGGAACTTGCCTTACAGGCACCTGACCCGGGTTCGATCCCTGGCATCCCTAAGCACCGCCAGGAGTAAATCCTGACTGCAGAGTCAGGATCAACTGCTGAACATTGCCAGGTATGACCTAAAAACAAAACAAAAAGCAGAGGCACTGGAGAGATAGTACAGCAGGTGAGGTGCTTGCCCTACACGCTGTCAACCCCAAGTTCAATCCCCGGCATCTCATACAGTCCCCTGAGGACCACCAGGAGTGATCCCTGAGTGCAGAGTCAGGAGTAACCCCCAAGTATTGCAGGGTGTGGTCCCAAAACAAATAAACAAAAGATTAATTTCACAACTTTCAAAAAGTATGAGAAATATGGGGCTGGAGCGATAGCACAGCCAGTAGGGCATTTGCCTTGCACGTGGTTGACCCGGATTCGATTCCCAGCATCCCATATGGTCCCTGGAGCATCGCCAGGAGTAAGTAATTCCTGAGTGCAGAGCCAGGAGGAACCCCTGTGCATTGCCGGGTGTGACCCAAAAAGAAAGGGAAAAAAAAGAGAGAAATCGGTCCCATTTTTTTCTGGAAACAATTTCAATGTCCATCTGTTTAGAACTTCCATGGAAGAATGGGAGTGAAGAAGAGGAAGAAAGGGCGCGTGCCGGCCAGCTGACAGGAGCACGCGCAGACCAGAGGAGAGATAAGAAGGTGCCAGCACACATGCGGGCTAGCAGGACGAGACTCCGCCCACTGCCAAAATAGATTCTCAAAACAGAAAACCACAACCAGCATCTGCAGTGGCCACAGGGGCGTCACATGCCACATCCAGGAAGAGCAAGGCTCAGGGAAGCCCCGGGGTCTCCTCAGAGGCTCCGAAATCACAGAGACGCGTGGAAAGTTCCAGATGGGAAATGTCTTTTGGGGGATGGTAACAATAGCCGTGCTCCTGCCGTACAAAGCACCCCCACCAAACGCCAATAGGCCTTTGTGGAACTGCATCTGCTCCATTTCAATTCCTCAGGACGAGCAAAGGGGCCGAACGAGCCAGGAGACAGTTGACAGGAAGTATGACGAAGCTTATCATTCCATGAGCCACCGTCATGAAGACGGCTTTTGCTGTTGGCTTGAGCCAGACATGCAGATAATAACAGGTGATTCATGTACGGGCCGAGGAAAGCCCGTGAGAGCACAGATAACAGCGGCATTCGGCGTTTCTATCGGAGGAGCACAGTGCGGAGAACCACAGGGGACAGCAGAGTAACACCCAGACACCTGCTTCTGGGGCCCACATGACAACGGCCTGCTACGCGTGCCAGAGCACTTAGCATCTGAGTCACAGAAGGAAGGGTTGGATGTAGCAAAGCTGTGGCGAGTTGTCCAGACCACCCACCCCAGGGCCTTTGCACTGTCTCCTTGCACGGCTCTGGCCTTACCGCCACACACAGCTCTCCCCTCTGGGCAGGCAGAGTCACCAGCAGCTGCAGTCACAACCCCTAGCTGTTGTCCAATGAAGGAGGCAGCCACACCACACGGTGTGACTTAGCGGAGAGTCAAGTGCAGAGTGAGGTTCGGGGGCACTCAGGAAGCCCCTCCCCCTGCCCTGGGCTGGGTGTGCTCATTGTCATCAGTCGCCACGGCCAGGGTCACACCACTCGCTGATCCTTGAACCAGGTGTGTGGGGTCACCCTGAAATCAAGTCCAGCGGAGAGATGAGGCAGGGAGGCTGGGAAGCCTGGTGGGCAATGGCACCATCTCTGAGCTTACTTCCCGCACTGGCCACGCAGACTCACAGACTAGTTTCCTAAGTGAAGCGAGGGCCACGACACAGGAGTGCGCAGAACATGGCCCAGTGAGCCCGACCCTGAGTCCAACGCCTGGTGACACCACAGGCCCCGCTGTCCGGGATGCCCCAGCACTGCATCAGCTCTCACCTCACGGCAGCCAGGTGTGTGTGGGCATCCCCCGTGAGCACTATGAACACTTCCCCGAGAGCCCCCAGCTAATGGCACGTGGCCCCCCCAGCAAGCACCTGTGCCCAGCCATCACAACCTCAGCAGAGCGAAGGGCAGGGGAAATACAAATCAGAACCAGGGATTATTGCGGGGTCAAGAGAACGTCCAGAAACAAAAAAGTACTAAAACCGTAGGAGAAAACTCAAATCAATTATTACGCCAAGCCCCTCATGGCAAACCCACAGGTTAACTTATTTCTTACTGTTTTGGTCTTTGGGGCCATACCTGGCAATGCTCAGGGATTATTCCTGGCTCTGCACTCAGGGATCACCCACAGCAGTGCCCCGGGGACCACAGGGATGCCACTGATCAAACCTAGGTTGGTCTTGTGCAAGGCAAAAGCGCCCTACCCACTGAGCTATCTCTCCAGCGCTTAAGCCCAGAGAGTCCAAAGGTGACCAACAGCCTGAAGCTGGAAAACTGGATATGGATTAATAGCCAGGATACAGGAAGAACATCCACAGCATGATAAAAACAAAAACAAACAAAAAACAAACAGGCACATGTCCTTTCCAGAACAGGAAAGAAAAGGAAGTCATCAATACCAAAAAAAAAAAAAAAGATGTTTACTAGAAACCAGGGACATGCAAATCAAATGAAAGCTGTTTTATTTGGGGGGAAAAGGCATAATAGGGACAATATTCTGGGGCGTACGGGGAGATGGGGAGCCTGAGACTCAGCGACTAGGAGTGTAAATTGGCAGAGGATTAAATTGAATTAAATGTGTACTTACCTTTCTACCAGGAATTTCATTTCTAGGTACACGGAAAGAGCATAGACAGAGATGTTCTTCGTTATGTTGTTTCTAAAAGTGAAAAAAATAAAACCCACAACATGTAAATGATTCGTTATAAAACTCCCTCTAATATCCAAGTAAGAAAATATAGATACATTTGCATACATAAAAATAATAAATAATACATTACATGTATTACTCCTATAGAATGGCTATATGACTATACCAGTCTAAAATGAAGTGATTCTGTAAGTAGTAAAATTTGTTTGGGTTGTTCGTTTTGGGCTCAAACCCAGCAGTGCATGGGGGACCGTGCCGTGACAAAGATGAAACCCCATCTTCAACATGCTCTGGTTTTTGTTTTGTTTTGTGTTCTGGTTTGGGGGCCACATCTAGTGGTGCTCAGAAGTTACTCCTGGCTCTGCACTCAGTAATCACTCCTGGCGGCACTCGGGATCATATGGGATGCCAGGGAAGGAACCCAGTTTGGCCGCCTGCAAGGACAAGCTGCAAGGACCTATTGTCCTACCGCTCCAACCCCTCCAATGTGCTCTGCATGTATCCAGTCCTAAGGGCCAGCTCTCTCGGTCATAAAGCTGAAATCTCTCCCTGTCACAATCTTTAGAGAAAAGAGCAGCGAACTGCAAATGTGCCGGCACGGTTTTTTTTTTTTTCTTTTTGGGTCACACCCGGCGATGCGCAAGAGTTACTCCTGGTCCATGCACTCAGGAATCACTCCTGGTGGTGCTCGGGAGACCATATGGGATGCTGGGAATCGAACCTAGGTCAGCTTCGTGCAAGGCAAATGCCCTACCCGCTGTGCTATTGCTCCAGCTAGCACGTTTTTATACTGTATGAGGAAACAAAAGCGTGTGTGTATGAGAGAGAGAGAGAGAGAGAGAGAGAGAGAGAGAGAGAGAGAGAAAGCAGGAGGCTGGTGAAGGGGCCCCACACTCCCAGGCAAGGGTTGTGGGGGGTGCTTAGGCTTCATCTGTGTTGTGTGGACTCCCAATGTACCTATACGTCACAGGGTAATTAAACATAGCACTGCACTGTCCTCCCGTTGTTCATGGATTTGCTCAAGCGGGCCCAGTAATGTCTCCATTGTGACACTTGTTACTGTGTTT
>JAOXYA010140125.1:0-10119 GCA_028565675.1 Sorex palustris | reverse complement strand
CATGATCTGTGGGAGTAGCAGCTGGAATAGAGAAGGAGTCACTAAGTCAATGATGGTTGGAGGGATTGTTCGGGATGGGAGATGTGTGCTGAAAGTAGATGAAGGACCAAATGTGATAGCCTCTCAGTATCTGTATTGCAAATCTTAATACACATAAGTAGAGAGAGAAAGAGGGAAATTGTCTGCCATAGAGGCGGGTGGAGAGTTGAAAAGGGGGAGGGACACTGGGGACATTAGTGATGGAGAATGTGCACTGGTCAAGGGATTGGTGTTCAGTCATTGTATGACTGAAACTCAAACATGAAAGCATAAAATGAAATTTTTGCTACTCTATGGGATTGGGATTGGGATGTTTATTTGTTATAACAAAGAGCACTGGTCAAGCTAAAATACTATATTTATGCCACATCAAAAAAGAATAATAAACCTGCTTGATAATGGAATCAATATACAGAAGCCAACAGAACTCAAGATGGAAAGGGAGAATCAAAGATCGGAAAACACAGATATGGAGTCCTGAATTCAGCAGTTCCTGAAGACAGATTTCAAATTACCAGGCTTTCAAATTACCCAGTTTTTAAATTACCTTGAGTACATCATATTTTTTCTTGAGTTAGTTTAAGTTGGGTTTCAGTCATTAATAAAAAAAACTGTATTCACAATAGAATCTTAAAAAATATTTTAGTGAGATGACATTTGTTACAAGTGTCAAAAAATTTACATTTGGGAGTACTATGTTGCCATACCATGTCTACCACACTATGTTGCCATACCATGTCTACCACCAAAGAGACTCTTTGGTGGTATCTCTCACCATAGTTTGTAATTCACTGTAGTCTTTCATTATGCTCCCTACCTTTTCTTGTAACCCTAATTTCTTTGATCAGAGCACTAATCTTTTATCTTTTATTCTCTGCTCTTGCTCTGTTTCTTTATATACCACACGATTCAGATCTCCTGGAATGTGTCTTTCTCCTTCTGACTTATTTCACTTAACATATTTCTTTCTTCAGTTGTATCCATGTTGTAGCAAAAGACAAGATTTCACATCTTAGGGATGCAAATTCCTTTAAGTTTGGTTTGTCTGAAAATCTCTTGATCTCTCTTTCAAATCTGAGTGAGAATTTTCCCATGCAACACTTTGAATATATCATGCAATTCTTTTCTGGCTAGTTTATGGCCTATAAAGTTCCTTAATAGTCGTATAAAGATTCCCTTATATTTCAGTTTGTATTTTCTCTTGCTGCATTTCAGATTCCCTTTATCTTTAACTTTTGTTGTTTTAAGTATAAAGTGCCTTGGTGTGTGTTTATTTGAATTTATTTTGTTTGTAACTCAGCTTCCTTGTGCTGATAGCTGTCTTCTTTCTCATTTGGGGGACGTTGTTAACTGTTATTTCCTCAAATAAGAATTTCCTGCCTTTCTTTTCCTTCTAAAACCACAATGATATGAATGTTGTTTCTCTTGACATTGTTCCACCAGACTTTTATGTTATTTTATTTTAAAATCACTTATTAATTTTTAAGAGCTTTTGGGCCACTCCTGGTGGTGTTTAAGGTTACTTCTGGCTATGCACTCAAGGATCACTGACAAGAGCCTTTCCCACTTTTTATCTTTTTGATCTATTTTCTTACATTTTTTGGTGATTGTCTTTTTCTAATCCTCAAGCTGACTAGTTGAATGTCTATCATTCTGGCTTTTGTCATTCTTCAGTTCATCTACTCTTTTCTTTATCATGGTTATTTCCTTTTGGATTTTTATCAGATAATCTCTCTCCTTGTTGAAGTTGTTGTCTTCTATTGATTTCTTAATTTCAGCAAGCATCTCAGGACAGTTGCTTTAAAGTTTTTAACAGAAGTTTATATAGCTTTGATGTACTTGGGATTCTTCCCAGACTTTTGTCTTCGTTCATCAGTGTGGGTAGAATTCCAGTATTTCCTCATTATGCCTAGTGCTATTCAAGGGCCTGAGGCCAGGGTCCACTTTCAAGCAGGTCTGGACAGTGACTGTGGATTCACAATTGCAAATGCCAGGTGCAGCTCTGGTTTAACGTAGATACTGTTGGTGCAAACTAGAGCTCGCAGCCACAAGTTACTTGCAGCAGGAATAGATACAGCACCATAGTCTTGTGGGCCTGAGCTGTGATCCAGGGTTCCCAGCAATAAATGTGGTGTAAGTCACCCAGGCTGAGACAGCAAATTGGGGCTTGTGAGTTTTTGGCATGCCTAGACACCAAATTTGAGCAAACCTGGGCAGTGATAAGAATTTGAAATCAATTGTGCCCTGGGTTACCTGTGTTTAAGGTTCAAACAGGCTTTCCTTTGACCCAGGGGTCAAAACTAATAGTACCCAGAGGGAACTGTATATTAAGAATTAGAGGGCCTTACAATTAAATGTACTAAATTTTTGGAATGTGCAGCCACATTTGCCGCTACACAACATTTCCAAACTCTGCCATAATTATATCCCAGTAGGAGCACATCAGTTTGAATGGGAATGTAATGTAAAGCCAACTAAGTTTGATTAACAAGGACATTGACACAGAAGACTCAACTAGCAACAACAGCTTAGTAAATGCTCAGACAAGGACTTAATGTCCCTAAGTTGAGTTATAACTATTTTCACAAATTTTCTTTTATTGAAGTTTTTTGTTTTCTTTTTTTTTTAATAATTCCATTAGTCATTCAGTGGTAATAAGCAATACAAAATATATTACTTTGAGCATGCTATGGGGCAGGTTTGAGTAGTGGTTAGGAAGTCAGGGACACTTGTGGAGAAAGGTCACAGTGGTCATGGGATTGGGGTTGAAATATTTTGGTGGGGAGGGGCTAAACTATTGAATCCCAGTAAGAACTGTAAGACGAACAACTTTGTATGCCATGGTATTTTTAAAAAGTTTAAGAAGAGAGCCTGAGTGACAACTGTGGCTTATGATTACCAAGCATGTGGCTGCCTCTAGTGTATGGAACCATGTAGGTCTGTGGGGTGGCTATAGAAACTAGGCCAGGGCCGGTTCAGAGAAAGCTGGGCACTGGTTGCAGAGAGAGCCCTCCAGTACTGGAAGGAGGACTAGTAGGCAGTGTGGATCACCTTGCTAAGTGACTTAGTTTTGGAAACTCTACAGGATGTTTTCTGATTGTTGGTCTCTGGCTTGCTTGAGCACAGTCAGATGTGAGCTGAGAGGTTTGTGTCTTTTGGTCTGGTGGGTGCAAGCAATCATACCATGAATTAGCCTCTATGGAGCTCAGCTGTTTGCTGAAGGTAGGTGGAGTGCTCCTTAGGGATGTGCTTCAAGTCTGTCACTACAGAGACTGGGATCCAGTAGTATAAAGCAGCAAGATTGTGAGATGTCACTTTGGTGGGGACTTGTGCTGGTAACTCTCCCCCCGTGTGTATCTAGAGTTTCTTGCCCTCCAGTGCTGTAAATGCAGGTCAGGGGGGATTAAAGTGCCAGATGTTCCCTAGAACTTGGCCCTGCTTACAGGACAACGTTCCACACCTTAGAGATCTCTTTATAATTACCAACTGTTGTTTCACATTAGAATTTCTTTATTCACAAGAGTGTCCTTCTGTTTCCATTCCATTTGGGTTCTCTTCTTCTACCCATGCTTATAAAAGCCCTGTTCTCCGGGGTTTCAGATTGGTTTCTTATATTTGCTCTGAGCTTTGCTTGAAATCCCATTTATTATGGTCCATTGGAAGTTTGTGCTCAGAAGGCACCAGTAATACTCTAAAGCCTGGGTCAAGAGTGAATTATCACCAAAGCCCAGAGTTCTCCCCACAACTCCTCCTAGTTACCATCTCCCCAAAGCTCCCCTTGTTCATCAGCAGGAAACTGAAAGCCAATAGACTCTTAATTTTGGTTGTTATTTTTGGGCCACCCCTGGTGATGCTCAGGGGTTGCTTTTGGCTCTGCACTCAGGAATAACTTCTGGTGGGACTTGGGGGATGATATGGGATGGCAGAAATTGAACCTGGGTGGGCTGAGCGCAAGGCAAGCACCCTACCTGCTGTGCCTTCTGTGTTATGTGGCCAGCCTAATAGGGTCTTATTTTATGTAGCAAACTGCTTTTTTTAATTTAAAACAGAACAAAACAAAAACACCAGCAATCACAGTTAGCTGTCATTCCCTCAGACCTCCTATCTCATAACGTAGACATTTGACTTTCCTTTCCTACATTCACAATGGGAAGTTCAGTCTCCTTGACACTGTTGTCCCTTTGTTCCTTGCTCATGCTCGTCCTAGGCACAGATTCCTGACTTTGACCCCCAGACATCCTTTCTTGGAACCTCAGTTCTCCTTACTATCCTTGCCTGTTGCACAGCTTGTCCCTTAATCTACTATTCCTTAATTACTCCTCAAGATTTTGTGCTCTTTTGAATTCTATGTACTTTTATCGTGCTTAGACTTACAGTAATTTGATTTCTTTTATTTATTTATTTATTTTTGCGGGGGGGGGAGGTTGAATTACACCCTTAAGTAATGCTCAGGGGTTATTCCTGGCTCTGCACTCAGCAATTGTTCCTGGCCATCTAGGATACCAGGGATCAAACTTGGGTTGGCAGTGTGCAAGGCAAGTGCCCTTTCCACTTTACTATCTCTCCGGCTCAATTGTCTCATTTTTTAATAGAGTTTTAAGTTGGAAGATTAAGTTCTAGGTTCTTCTATTCCTCATAATAACCCAAAATACCTGGTACAAACTCTTGGTTTATAGTAAGAGAAAATAAACATTTTCCGAGTAAAGGAGATGTTCATAAACAATAGAATGATGTTGTTCTTCTATAATGTGAGCAGTTCCTATCTTTCAAAAAATCACTTTATACAAAACATTTCAAACTAGCTATAATAGTTCATCTTGATGCTCTAATTTTTTTGTTTTGTTTCACGCATTGCTATGCTCAGGGCTTACACCTGTCTGTGTGCAAAAGGATCATTCCTGGAGGGCTCAGGGGACTACGTGTGGTGCTGGGAATCGAAACTCAGTCAGCTATGTGCAAGAAAAATGCCCTATCCACTGAACTGGCACTTTGGCCTTGCCGCAGTAATTTTAACAAAGTCTTTGTAAAGTTGTGAATATAACTTTATATTTTAATATACATAAATTGCTGGGTAGACTTACAAATATGACTGGGGAAACTCAATGATTCCATCAAGTTTTTGCTCTAGTAACAAATCATCTTCCTTCCTTTCTTTCCTTTCCTTTATTTTTAAATCATTGATATGATCATTATGTACATTATGTACTAATATACATACACATGGTGAAAGGATTTCAATTCATATTCATAAATATGTTAACATTCATGAAACTCACATATTTGCATTTTTATTTCCTTGATGAGAACATTTAAATTCTACTCTTTCAGCAAATTTCAACTATTCAACCTATTGTCAACTCATTACTTTATATTCTCAGGCTTCATTCATATTATAATTTGAAGTAGGTAACTTTTATCAACATTTCCTTATTTCCTTATGGAGCCCCATATGGAGCCCCGAGGATCGAACCCGAGTTGGCAGTGCCAAGGCAAGCTCCCTATCCGCTGTGCTATCGCTCCAACCTGCGGCAGTGGGGTTTTGAATATTCCATAATCACACACCTTACAATTTCTGCAGGAAAACATATGAATAAGCACATTAGGTGGGATAACTATGTCCATAAACAGCATATTTTTAGATCCATCTCCGTCAAACACTAATCTGCTTTCTACATGAGTTTTTTTTCTCAGATTTCACATATACCATGGAATAATTATTTTTATTTTTCATATTTCACTTAGATAATGTTCTCCAGCATTTTGGGCAAAATTTACCCGTTTTTTCCATAAATGACATGAAATCTTACACGTGTGTCTTTAATCATTCTATTGTTCACCTATTTAGGAAGCCTGTATTAATTTTTGTTCTTTAATTATTTCTAATGTAAAAACACACGTATAATATATATGCATACATATATGTGTATATATATATACATAAATTTAATATTCCTATGATTGAGATGTATCTATTCCAGAACTTGAAAATAAATTAAAACATTGTTGACAGTAAAAAAATCAATGGTAATCAAATAAACCTCCATTCAATTATTAATAAACAGGCAAAATTCATTTTTATGTTGTATACTAGGAGTATCGCAATTAACAAATATATTGATACAAGACCACAACCCTATACCTAAAACTTTTGAGGCCAAATGTTTTTCAAAATCCAAAAATTTTCAGATTTTAGAAGTGTCCAGATTCATGCGTCGTATTACAATCCTAGCTGAGTCTTTTTTGTTGTTTTTGGTTTTGCCACATCCAGCAGTGCTTAGAGGTTACACCTGGCTCTGTGCTCAGGAATCACTCCTGAGCTGCTCAGGGGGAACTCAGGGCACCATATGGAGCCCCGAGGATCGAACCCGAGTTGGTAGTGCCAAGGCAAGCGCCCTATCTGCTGTGCTATCGCTCCAACCTGCGGCAGTGGGGTTTTGAATATTCCATAATCACACACCTTACAATTTCTGCAGGAAAACATATGAATAAGCACATTAGGTGGGATAACTATGTCCATAAACAGCATATTTTTAGATGCTTTCAGTTCAAGTATCATCACTACAGAAAACACAAACTTCCTTTTATTTTTGTTTTTGTTTTTGACCACACCTGTAAGTGCTCAGAAGCTACTTTCTCCTCTGTGCTCTGTGATGCCAGAGATAGAACCTCTGCTTTGCAGAGAACACATGTTAATTTCTCTTTTCTGGTCCCAAACTTTCATTTATTCAGAGTTTATTTGATTTTATATTATGGCTAAGGCATTACATTCTTAACGTTTTAGATTTTCATATAAATAACCAACTTAAACAGGGGCCACTACAGTTTCACCATATTCACTTATAATAATTATATTATATATTATTATTAATTATATTATATATTATCTAATATTTTATATATATTGTTATTATTATTTGAATTTTTTGACACGTTCAGCAGTGTTCAGGGCTTACTCCTGGCTCTGCACTCAGGGTTTGCTCCTGCTGGAACTGGAAGGATACACCAGACATGGTGAGGAAGATGGAACCCAGTGGGCTGCATGCAAGCCAAGTGCCTTGATTGCTGCACTGTGACTTGAGCCCATAAATGCTCTTTTAAAAAATAAAAATTGTACATAGAATTCTAGTGTCTTAAAATAACAGTCAGATTTCCAGAAAGGGTATGGTGAAATATTGGTTCATTTCGAGCATCATGAACAAGGTTCACTTTTATTTTTGTTTTCTCCTTGTTGTCAAGGTGTTAAAGGTGATTTCTAAAAACGTTCTCAAAGTCTTGGCCAAGAATTTAACTTTGCTGCCGGATCTGGCAGTTTTCTTTAAACGTTGATGCCAGCACCATGCCAGAACAGTGCGACTACTTGAAACAAAACTAGATCCACAAGATAAAATTATCCCTTGCAAAGGAGTTAACAGTCAAAAAAAATACAATTTACTGTCAAATTTGTTTAACAAAACAAGTTACGGAGAAATTAAACAGACTAACAAGAGTGACTTAGATATAGTTGGGCTAGATTGGGAATGGATCTTTTAAGGAGGATGTCAAGGAAACCATATTTGAATTGGCACTGAAGTCAAGACCAAATGATAAGGAGTCATTCATAAGAATATCTGTAGGAAGTATGGCTTATAAGATAGTAAGTGCAAATGGCCTGGAGCCGGAATGAGCTTGACAATTCAAGGAAGGAAGGATAGAGAGAATGAAAAGGAGAAATAGGTTATGATTAAAGATTTGAGTTCTGTTCTGCTTTGTTTTCAACAAGAAACCATCAGAGAAATTTTCTGACATCCTTCTGAAAGTTTGAAAAAAAGAAAAGGGATAATATTAGTGATAGCACAGTGGGTAAGGCGTTTGCCTTGCACTTGGCTGACCTGGGTTCGATTCCTCTGCCCCTCTCAGAGAGCCCCGCAAACTACCGAGAGTATCTCGCCCATACTCTCGCCCACACGGCAAAGTCTGGCAAGCTACCCATGATGTATTTGATATGCCAAAAACAGTAACAAGTCTCACAATTTGTTGTAAGATGTTACTGGTGCCCGCTCGAGCAAATCGATAAACAACAGGAGTACAGTGCTACAGTGCTACTTAAGTAAATGGATATTAAGCATTCAGGAGTACAAGATACCAAATAATAATTTTGTTCCATCAAGAATAAAAGGTACAGAGATGTAAGTTTCGGTCTCAATTGCTTTGTTTTCTGTTAATTGGAAAAATCTTTTCAAAATCATTTAAGCTTCACAAATCAATTAAGCTCTATTTCTTCACGCCAAAATTATTTCTTTGATCCAAATTTTAAAAGCTTGGCCACAATAGTGGTGGTGAGGGTTGGTAAATATACAAGAAAACTATAAACACCAGCAGTATTTAGGTAACCATGTTACCTAAAGCATAATGAAAAAAAAAAACACCCTTTAAATCCTTTCAAAAATGTACTTAATTTTTGCCCACATGCTTCAGAGAGAAATAATAAAGTACCTTAATTCTACCCTGATCTCATCTCTTCAGGCCTTCTTAAGGCCACTTTAACCTTCTACAATCTTTTAGATTATCTTTATGTTAATATAAACTTTATAAAATTAAGTTAACCATCTTATGAATATATATGAAAATTTCTTTCACTATAGAATTGTGAAATTGTTATCAAACTTAGATCTTGCCAATATTAGAAGTATAAATGCTTTCCTGACATAGGCGTAATACTCCTTTTTATCATAAATTATAGAATAATTTTTATGTGTTTATAAATATGAGAAAATTTTATATGTATTTTTGCTATCAATTATCCCCAAATGCTGACTAAAACCAAGAAGAAGACACAGTCTCAAAAAAAAACAATAAACTACAACACTAAGTCCACAATCAACCAAGGTGAAATGACTAGCTTGCTTACCAGTGAATAAAAAGTGAAAAGCAGATAGGCTGTATATGATTAAAATTGTAGACGTTTTGAAACATTTATTTCTTTGCTATTTTAATTATTCTTTATATACATAATTATTTTATCTTGTCCACCTGTAACAAATCACTGACTCTTTTACTAAATAATTTTATACATATTGAAATATTTAATTACCTCCAGAAAATGATTTTTCCCATTATTTCTTTTCAAATAGGAGCCGCATGGTGCAGTTGGATGTGTCCACATTCCAGGGGCTCACAAGCTTGGGCTTGAATTTTGTCTCAGTTTTGTACATCATTTGTGACTTTTCCAAGTCACCTGACCCTAATGTTAATGCTCTAACATATAACACATAACTTCAAACTTAATATTGAGAAATGAATATGATTTATTACTTATTCCTTCGTTTTTCCATAGTATCCAATGCTATACACAATGGACTACACAAATTTCTTTCAATTTGATTGTGATTTTATAATCAATGTCTCCCAGGATTATTCACATTCTATATATTAATGATCTATAAATTCTAATTAATTTTTTACATTGAAATCTATGCATTCATATTAATGTTTTGAACATCCTATCTATATTAAAATATTTTTTAAACCAATATATCTTTTAGGTTCTCTGAATCACCCATTTATGGCCATAGATTTACTTGAATTTTTCCTTGCTAGCTGAAGATGGAACTGCTATTTCATTACCACATTTTAATTGATATACTTAACCAGTAACAGGAAATCCCATTTTATTAAGACAAATTTGCTAGTTTAGCCACATACAATCACGTGTTAGTAATGCATCATTCACAGTCCTTAAGATTTTTATCACATGAAGGATCTGAAGTACAATAAGGAAAGTCTCTTCAACAACTGGGTAGCCATATATCAGAAAAATGAAACTGAAAATGTATCTCACACTATTCACAAAGTCACCGCATAGTGGATTCAAGACCAGAATAATTGACCATAATCCATAAGAGTCATCAAAAAAAAACATAGGCAGAACTCTTCAGAATATGAACCTCAGAAGTGTCTTCACTTCTGATAGACTCCAGAGGCAAAGATAATAAAAACAAATGTAAATAAATAAGCACTGTCCTGTTAGCACTGTCCTCCCATTGTTCATCAATTTGCTCGAGCAGGCCCAGTAACATCTCCATTGTGAGACTTATTGTTACT
>JAOXYA010140100.1:0-10119 GCA_028565675.1 Sorex palustris | reverse complement strand
AACCAGATTGATCATTATTGAATCCTGGGGGTTATGACTCATTGTTTTGGCTCTAGGTGTTTGCATCTGACTTGATGGCGGAGTGGGCTTGAGGGAGGCTGGGGCAGGGGGTTCCATAAGAACTGTAATTTCTTTTCCCAAAAGTGCATTTCAAATGGCACAGAACTCAGAGACTTACACAAAGACTTGCTCTCAGAACAAAAACAAAAACAAAACAAACAAAACCCCCATAACCACATAAATGATATTTGACCCACATCGGAAATTGTTATTTTTCTGAGGACCCTGCCTGTAACTCTATTTCCTATGAGCTAATACCTTGATCTTATTAGGCAAGAGATTGTTTACCTCTTCCCTGTCAAGGATAGCTGACAAGATCGCCTTCATTAGCTTGATTTTTGAAAATCACATTGCTTTAATTGCTTAGCAGGAAATGAGGGGTAGGTGTGGGGTGGTGCTGGAGGCAGACTGGAATACCTCCTTTCATTTGATCACATTTACTTTTGAATATACTTGAAGTCATACAATTTTGTCACCATATGATAAGCATCTCCTCAAATTTTAAAAAACTCTGCAAAGACCCTGTCTGATATAAGCACCCTTTAAGTGCCGGACTAACATTTGAGTATGTCAGATACCACACTTACTGTGTCACATCTAACACACCTCTAGTTCACTTGGGCTATATGACAGCATAACATTCTAGTGTAACGGTTCTGAATTTTTATGGGGCATAAAGTCAATGTCCCAGGACATTTATGCTCAAGTAAATTCTTGAGAGTCTAATAACTCGCTTAGGAATTGCTGGAGACTTTCCAAAGAAACTGCTGGTGGGGAAAAGCTTACATTGAAGTGGAATGCCACTCTATCAGGTTCTGTAGAGACACCTGGTCACCAACCTTGGGGGCATCACATCAGCAGGGTCAGGAGATACATCCTCGAGGAGGCAGGCAAGCTGCAGTGGACGTGCTTCCTACCAGCCGCCTTCTTTCCGTCCCCAGGGAGTGGAACCCAAGCTGTTTTGTCTTGGATGCGGGTCTCGCTAGGAAACCTGGGCCAGCAAATTCCTGACTCTGAACTCAGACCAACTCTGAGATCAAGCAGCTATCAGTACTCAGCCTTAGTTTGGTAAACAGTAACAGTTCATAAAAGAACAACAACAACACCAACAACAAAAACAGGTTCTCAGGACTTCTCTCAGACTGGTTACAAAATCAAATTTTATTTATTTATTTTTGCTTTTTGGGTTACACCTGGCGATGCACAGGGGTTACTCCTGGCTCTGCATTCAGGAATTAATCCTGGCAGTGTTCAGGGGACCATATGGGATGCTGGGAATCAAACCCAGGTCGGCCGAGTGCAAGGCAAATGCCCTACCCGCTGTGCTATTGCTCCAGCCCCAAAGCATTTAATTTTTTTAAAAAATAGTATTTTAATAACATTCCAAATTAAAATTATTCCTTCACTCAAAAATCTTTTTAAAATAGAAGGAATTCTCATCCACTGCTAATGGAAATGTCTGGGACAACTCCTGTGGAAAACAGTATGGAGTTTTCCTCAATAAACTTAGAATTGAACTGCCATATAACCCAGAATTCCACCTTTGGATATCTACCCAAAGACATAAGAACACTATTTCAAAAGGAAATATTATATGCTCGACACAATAGCTAAGATACGGAATTAACCTAGGTGTCCAACAACACATAGATATGAAGCAGTTACAAGGAACAATGAGATCATGCAATTTGCTGCAACATGGTTGGAACTGAAAGACACGGTGTTGAGTGAAGGAAGCCAGAAGAAAGTCAAACAAGGGATAATCACACTTATCTGTGGTATGCAGAATACTGAATGAGGAAATGTGCTGTAATAGAAGGGGGATTCCTAGATTTCCCCCCCACCCCCACCCCAGTGTTTAGACAGGAGAAGGACAGAAAAGGAAAAAAAAATCAAGGGTGGGAGAAGAGAATGGGAAGTGATGGGTGAATAGGAGCCAGGATTTCAGTTATACTGGTGATATGGGTAAGTGGTATAGCCCTATGTCGAAAACACAGACTCAACAAAACTGAAAGCATGAGTTCTAAGCTGCAACCTCTGAAACTTGGTAATGTGCCTGCCTGTCAAGCTGACAGGTGGTGATGGGGTGAGGGCTGGGGAAGGGTGGGGAGGGAATATGGGAACACTGGTGGATGGAAGCGGACGCTGGTAGAGGGACTGGCGCTGAAACATTATCTGCCTAAAACTCAACCATCAATAACTTTGTAAATCACAGTTTTTAAAGATTAATTTAAGAATAGACACATTAAGTTAAAGGAAAGAATTACTTTCCAGCGTAAATTCTGGTGTCAGGAATTTCAGTTCTAAGATTCACAAAGCTATTGTGAGAAATGAGAAGATATCTCAGAAGCTTAGATGGCTGGCACTGAGGGAACATTTTGTAAGATGCTCAGTACACAGTTCATGAACTGTGGTTGCACTGGACAGTAGGATCTGAGATGACTTCTATTTTATTTTTTTAATTGAAATTTAATTCATATACCATGAACTTCATTCATCCTTTTGAAGTATGTGATTCAATGGATTTTAGTATATTCAAAAAGTTACCCAACCATCACCTCTTTTGGAACTCCAGAAATTTTCATAATCCCCAGAAGAAAATTCACACCCCTTATCAGTTGCTTCCCATTCCCTCTTGCCTCCAGTCCCTGACAACAACCGATCTACTTTTTTTCTCTGTCTCTCCAGATTTGTCTAGTCTAAGTATTTCATATAAATGGAATTACTATATATAGTTTCTGTGTCTGGTTTCTTTCACTTAGCATTTATTTTGCAAGATTTGATATTCATGTTGTTGCACGTTATCACTTCATTCTTTTGATGTTGGGTAATATTCCTGCACGAATACACCGATTTTGACCATTCACCAGTTAACATTTTTTTTCTTTTTGGGTCATACCTGGCAATGCACAGGGGTTACTCCCGGCTCATGCACTCAGGAATTACTCCTGGCGGTGCTCAGGGGACCATTTGGGATGCTGGGAATCGAACCCAGGTCGGCCGCTCGCAAGGCAAATGCCCTCCCCGCTGTGCTGGACCTTTTTGGAAGTGAGAAGGATTACCCTGCCCTTTGGCTAGGTCCTGGCAGCCTCCATTCCATACCTCTGACATATCAACAGGACCAGCTCTATATCTCCTTAGCCATGTGGTCACACGACAAAACTACTTACCAAAACTCACACTGTTTACAGGTACACTTCCTGTCACTGGGCAGGGAAGAAAAAAGCAACCCCCCTTCTAATCCCTCCGAGATTCCCACAGGAGCTAACTACAAAGATTCACCCTCAGCATAGCAAACCCAGTGAGAAAGATGCACACAAGTTCACCTTTTCAGTGAGTTTGAAAATAGTTACACAGAAGGCTCAGACAACACAAATTAGCTCTGTAAGCTCTCGGGGAATGATTTCAGAGACAGCCTGTTGGGGATGTTTAATGAGCTCAAAGAAACAATGGCACAGGGAGTCGGCAAGGCGTAAGAAAGCATAAAAGCTGAAATGAGAGAATTACAATGAAGAAATGAAGAGTATGGCAGGTGATAGAAAAAAAAAAACCTCAACATTAGGTCTGACCAGCAGAACAACAGAAATTGAGGAAAAGATGAAGAAGCCCAAAGGTTAGATGCAGGAAACCTCTAGAAAATAACAGTAGATAGAAAAAATCTGAAAACAAACTTGGATTCTTGCACATGTGTCCCTGACTTATTATCTCCCAGTTCCTCTAGTCAATTCCTTAAGAAAGTAAGTGTGTACCATCTTGTGTATTTATTATATTTAAATATTACTTTCTAATAAATTGCTTTTATAATCTTAAAAAAGAAAACTAATGGGGGGAAGGTGTCATGCCATTTCCAGCAGTGCTCAGGGAATACTGCTTGTTTTGTTTTATTTATTTGTTTATTTATTTATTGGGGGGGAGGGGAATGAATGGTGTCGTACCTGGCTATGCTCTGGGCTTATTCCTCGATCCTCACTCAGCGATCACTACTGGTGGTGCTTGGGGAACCATATAGGGTGGTAGAGATCAAACCAAGGTTGGATGCATTGAAGGCAAATGCCCTACCTGGTAGACTATTGCTCCGGCCCCTGGACTACTCCAGCTCAGTGTTTAGCAATCATTCTGGAAGTGCTCACAAGACCATATGCAGTACAGGGAAACAAACCAGGGTCAGTCATGTACAAGGCTGACCCCACATAACTATGGCTCCAGTTCTAAAAAATATTTTTAAAATATTAAACTTGGGGGTTGGATCTCAAAATTAAAAACAACTGCCTTGTCTGTGTGAGGTGCTGGGTTTGATTCCTGGTATACCCACCTCACCAAAAAAAGTATCATATTTTCTTTTTTTCCACTTTATTTATATTGAGCTGGAGAGATGGTACAGTGGGTAGAATGCCTGCCCTGAATGCAGCTGATCCGGGTTCAATCCCTGGCAACCCATATGGTCCTGAGCATAGGTGGGTGTGGCCCCAAACCCAAAAACAACAACGAAAATACCCCCCAACTTTTATTAATGTTTCCAGGCAACTGTCAAAAATAAAATGATCTGAGCACTTCACATTTGTTTTTCTTTTTGGGTCACACCCAGCGATGCGCAGGGGTTACTCCTGGCTCTGCACTCGGGAATTACTCCTGGAAGTGCTCAGGGGACCCTATGGGATGCTGGGGATCAAACCCGGGTCAGCTGCATGCAAGGCAAAATGCCCTGGCCACTGTCCTATCGCTCCAGCCCCTATACTTACCTTTTCAATAGTGCATTAAAAAAAATTGGGAGATCAGGGGGCGTGTCGTACCTGGCGGTCTCAGCAGACATTCCTCATTCTGTGCTCTGGAGGACTCACAGGAGCATAAGTCCTAGTAGGGCCTCAAACAAGGGTAAGCCGCATATGTGCAAGGCCATGGGACCTGCCTTTACTTAAAAATATTTAAAATTGGCTTTATGGTATTCAAAGCAGTAGCTCACATGCTATTTATTAGATTCTAAGATGAGACGAGTATTATCGAACTTTTTTTTTTCAAATGAGTTCATTCGTGTTAAGGGAATTAAGGAATTTTTTCCCCTAGGTCTTACTGCTAGTAAGAAAGAAACAGGCCTCAAAGCTAGGTCTCATGACGACCGACTGCCTCTTGTTAATCACCCTAGCAGGATAACAACTTTTTCATGAAGCAAGATAGTTTTTATTCAATAGAACTTGCTTAGGAAGATGTGAGAGGAACGAGAGGAAACGCATGTTCATGAGAGAACACTTCTCCAGAGTGAAAAAAGCAGGCGGAGAGACATAGAGACAAGCAAGGGAGATACATACTCAAGAGAGAACAACAACGTGAAAAGCAAGCCCAGAATAGCAATTCTTACCTTCCAACTCTTCTTTCTCATAGTGAATATTGAGAATTGTACTGGTCCCACCCTGATCCACCACAGCTTCTTCATCTGGTCTCTATTGAAACATAAAACAATCATAGTAGTATGTAGACACTCACTAAATAATCCATTTTAAGTACCTGGTATATATCACACTGATATACCACACCGGAAGAAAATACAGTGGTTTGCTTGATTATCAACTTGAATTTTTGAATCTCACAATAGCTCTGAGACACAAAGGTAGCAACCTTTCTTTCTTGTTTTATAAATGAACAATCTAGAAAAGTCAAGTCTTCTCAGAGTCTGGATAGGAAACCTCTCCACATCTTCCAGGGCTTTGGGAAAGCCCAGCAGTCACACCCATGTCCCACCCCCACACACCACTATGTAAGCACAATTACCAGCCTTGTTCCAGAGACTCAAAGTAAATCTTGAAAGAGATCAACTAGCCACAAAAATTTCCCAGATACCTATCCCCAGCTGAGAGCCATGGGGCTATCTTGGAGGGGTATGGGCCAGTTCCTGCCCCCACCAAAGCCCCTGCAGCCACTCATGTGTCCCCAAAGCGCCCCCCATGCCTTTACCCAGACTGTCCAATTAAATACTTGGGATTTTCTGAAGCATACAGTCTTGCAACCTCTCCAAACTCTGCAACACTGACAATCCAGTAGGAGCAAACCAGATTGGATGGGACGTAATGTAGGAAGCGAACTCATCTCGATTAACAAAAACATTAATGCGGAATGCTTAACTTGCAACAACAGTTTAGTAATCCCTCGGACAAGGACCTAATGTCCCCTTGATGAGACACAAAAATTTTCGCAATTTTTATCATTACGTTAGCCATTTAGTGGTCACAAATAATATAAAATAAATTATTGTGGGCCTGCTACGGGGCAGGCTTGAGGAGTGGTTGGGAAAACAGAGACAGTGGTGGAGGGAAGGTGACAGTGGTGGTCGGATTGGTGTTGGAATAGTGAATGCCTGTAACAATCGCCAGGAACAACTTTGTAAGCCATGGTGTTTAAATAGAGTGAGGAGGGAAATAAAAGAGCAGTCTAAAACAAAAGATACACAGAACATTAATACTGCCCAAGGCCACAGACACAAAAGGCATCTCTTTTCATTTTAGATGCTCCACTTTTCCCACCTCACCTATGCAACTGTAGAACATGTTGGCATTTTTGAGTGGTATCAACCACGTTATCTCGTTTGGGACAACCTATCCTCCTTGGCCTCTCTTTAGCATTTGAACCATTTTTCCCCTCTGCCTCTTGAAAATCCCCATTCTAGTCCGACTTCTCTGATCACATCTCACCTAAGATTTGTCTTCCTCTAATCACTGCTCCCAAGGAAAAGCACTCTGCTTTTTGTTTCCTTCTTGAAGGAAACAAATTTTTTTGTTTATTTAAACAAAATTTTTTCAAGTAGATTGGCACTGTGAGGCTCAGCACTGACAAACCACTGGAATGGCACACCTCAAGATCTCTGTGTCTAAAACCAAACTTCTCCTCCTTCCAAAGCAGAAACCTAAACTTCTTAATTTACTCCTAGTCCCATTTGAAATTTCACATTTATGTGTTCACCTATACAAGAGGAATGGAGTGCCTTTCCTATGCCTTCAACAAAACAACTCCCCTTTCCCTTTTCAAGTCCGAGCTTGTAATATCATTTGTAATATCATTTGAATTCACTCGAATTACTCATCCGCTCTTTTTTTGTGTGGGAGGGGGATTATTGAGCCACACCTGGTGTGCTCCTGACTATTTCTGACTCTCAGCATCAGGGTAACACTCAGGAATGCTCAGGGGACCATGCAGTGCGAGGGATTGAACTCAGGTCTCCTGTGTGCAAGGCAGGTGCTAAGGGAGTTGAGCTCTCTCATTCACTCTTATCCCGCACTCTTAAGCCCTCTCAGTGATACCAGACATTGTTTCTGTTATGGAACCACTCCTTTTATTTCCTGAGTGCTGTACCAACTCCCGGCTGGAGTGATAGCACAGCGGTAGGGTGTTTGCCTTGCGCGCAGCCAGCCTGGCCGAGCCAGGTTCGATCCCTCTACCCCTCTCAGAAAGCCTGGCAAGCTACCGAGGGTATTCAATATGCCAAACACAGTAACAACAAGTCTCACAATGGAGATGTTACTGGGCCCGCTCGAGCAAATCGATGAACAATGGGAGGACAGTGTTGGACAGTGCTGGACCGACTCCGGCCTAGTCTCACTCCCACCAGCAGCCAGAACTTACTGAGATCGTACAGGTCTCAGCTTGAACATGCCTGAAAGTCTAAAAGTCAGCGGCAGACTCCCTAACTACCTTTCTTCAGAGTTATGCCAAGTTCCCCAATTATATGCCCTCATAGCACACTCTACTTTTCACTAGCAATGAAATCTCTGCTCCCTACGGGAAGAATTCTATCTGTCTTTCCCACTGTTTCACCCAGCACCCTACAAAGACTTTTCATGTAGTAGGTTCTCAATAAATCTTTGTTAAAAGAATATACAGAATGCCACCCAGACTCTCAGAGACTGAATTCTTTTTTTTCAATCTGAGCTTATTTCATACCTAACTTATTTTTCTTTCCATATGTCCAGCTCCAATCAGGTTCACTGATCCCACCTACACTGTGCACTTGCCCACCTTCAGGCCTTTGATCACATGTCTGATCCTTTAACATTTCCATCTCAACTTTTCAGCACGCTGCATCCCTACTATCCTTCCGGATCCTGCTCAAATTTCCAACATACCATTCCCATTTTATTACTTTGTAAGTACCGTCTTTTTTGTTTGATTTGGTTTTTTGTTTGGGGGCTACATCCAGGGGTGCTCAGGGCTTATTCATGGCTCTGTGCTTAGGGATCACTCTTCACAGAGCTCAGGAAATCATACAAAGTGCTGGGGATTGAAGCAGGTTGCCCATATCTAAGGCAAGTGCCCTGCCCACTGTAGGCCTCATAGATACCATCTTTGCTCCCAAATAAAGCAGCCTAAACATAAGGCAAGCTGTTTTCTCGATGAGAAGATTTTTCTTTAAGGCAAACTGAATAAACAAATTTTAAGGAAAGTAGATAAAAGTATCTACTTATAGTATTTTTAAATTGGATTTATAGGGGGCCAGAGCAACAGTACAGCAGCTGGGGGGCTTGCCTTGCATGCAGTTGACCAGGAATCAGTCCACAGCACCCCATACGGTCCCTCGAGCCTACCAGGAATGATCTCTGAGTGTAAATTCAGAAGTAACCACCAGGTGCATGCCCTCTCAAAAAAAAATTTTTTTTAATTAATTTGTCACTCACTGCTGAAAGATAATGCTAAAAAATTAACTCACTAGTCTAAAATAATGGCAAAAACTCATCCTGGTATATGAAAAAAATTACCACTGGTTTGTAAACAGAGTAGTATATATGAATTAAACCATAGAGTGGTACTACTGAGAGGGTACGAGAAAGCCTCTTATTGTAGAAAAGTAAATGCAAAAAGAATGTGAGAAGCTGGAGAGATAATACACGAGGAGGATAAGGCATGACTGGGGTTTGATCCTCAGCACCACATATGGTCCCCCAAGCCCCAATCGGAGTGGTCCCTGACTAGCACAGGACCAGAAGCACCAGTTCCCCACCTTCGGGCTCTTACTTGCATCTGATCATTTAATATTCCCATCTCAACTTTTCAGCACACTACATCCCTACTATCCTTCCAGATCCTTCTCAAATTTCCCTAAATTTGTGACCCCAAAACCAAAACTGAACAACAAAAGTTAGAATATCAACAATTGAAAATCCTACCGAATTGCATTGATTTTTCACCAGCTAATAACAACACAAGAAACAGTTAAACGTGCTATGTCTCCTCACAAGAGAACACATCATCTTTCATAAAATCAGCCTTCCAAATAAATGTTCCAAGCTTCTAAACCCAAATGCCAATTTATTTAAAAAAAAGCTGTGCAACAGAGCTCCTTAAAATCAACACCAAAGGAATCTAATCAGCAAAATTCAGATTGTGGTAAATGTGACAGAACAAATCATTGTTCCCTCCCCACCATTTTTTTATTAATAATTCCAAGAAGAGAAACACAGAGAAAGGGTCAACTAGAGAAGATTAAAGCGACCCATCATACTTTGTCACTGAGAACTCTGGGTTCAACAGGACCAGGAACGGGATCCTCTGCCCCAATTCCCCTGTCTCCGGGAACCCAGCAGTCATGCCCATAAGCCACCTCTGGCCAGTGCCAGAGAATCTTGTCATCAGCCATGATCCAGAGTCACATGTCCTTCTCTCCGCGAAGGGAGCATAACATGACACTCACCGTACCCATGCTGCCGGACCCACACCAGCCTGTTTTATTCAGTGTGCCCCAGAGGGGAGTGGGTGAGACCCCTTCTCCACCCCAAGGGACCCAGCACTGGCAGCCAAAAACCCCCAGAACTCACCCGCCAGCATGCTTTGGGTTGCTCTCCACATGCTTGGGCCAAACCTTAGCCACGAGTGAACCTATCCCTGGACTGTACAGTCATATTTGCAGCCACGCAACACTTCATACCATACACTGTACCCATACTCCAAGAGTACCACTCTGTAGGATTACACTGTTTTTGTCCTTCCTGCATAGCCTCAGGTCGTTTAGATTTATTGGGTTGCTCCCATCACAGTGCTCCCATTCCTCTGTGTTTATTTGTAACTTCTTTCTTTGTGCTC
>JAOXYA010140081.1:0-10119 GCA_028565675.1 Sorex palustris | reverse complement strand
AGAATCTGTCCTACCGCCACCTCACCTGACAGGAAGTTCTGTCATTCTAGAAATCCAGCGAGTTAGTATTTGTTCTCAGAACGCACACAATCCGCGTCTGAGCAGTGACACCGAATAGGTCGCAGAGAATGGTATTATTATAATCTTCATTGTATAAAAGGAAACCGAGGTCTCAAGAGATGACCAGGCTTGCCCTCACCTACCCCCGACTCCCGGCTCCACCTCAGCATGAAACTCCAAGTTTTCTGGGTGAAAACACCCTTTCCTTTCTCCCTGAGTCTGTCCATGCGCCCTGAAGAGGGAAATTAACCCAGGCAGCTAGAGTGGGTTCTGCAAAGCAGGGCAGGGCCCACCCCCACGAAGGCAGGCCACCAGGTGAGGAAGGGAAGGTGTATGGGGAGGAAGGAAGCACCTTGCAGAGGAGTGGCTGGAGGGAGGGGGGAGGAGAAAGGGTCCGAGTGCGAGGGGGGCCTCTCCTGGTCTGCAGGGTCCCGCTGAGGAGGGAGAAGGAAACTCACTTTACGTATGAGTCTGCACATTTGCGAATGCTGACACTGCCTGCGGACACGGGGCCACCAATAATTCTAGTCACTCCCGAACTCGCAGCTCAGGTGGTCTTCACCTTCTCAGACAGGGTTCCAAGGAACCCTAAGAGTTGCGGCTACAAGGGTTCCAAAACTGGTTGTCTCTGACAATTGATTTGTTTATTAGGTTTTTTGTTTCTTGTTGTTTGTTCGTTTTTGTGGGGCGCTGGGGTGATGGTGGGCCACATCCAACAGTGCTCAGGGGTTCCTCCTGGCTCTGCACTCAGGAATTACTTCTGGAGGTGCTCAGGGAACCCTATGAGATGCCAGGGATCGAACCCAGGCAGGGCCACGTGCAAGGCAAGTGCCCTACCCTCTGTACTATCTCTCTGGTCCACAAAACAATAATAAATTTTTGCTTTTGTTTTGGGGTCACACCCAGCTGTGCTCAGAGCTTATTCCTGGCTCTGTGCTCAGGAATCACTCCTGGAGATGCCCAGGGGAGCACATGCCGTGCCAGGGATTAAAACCCAGGTCAGCCACAGGTAAGGCAAGTGCTTCTTCACCCTCAAAACAAAATTATTTCCAGATGCTGTCCCCTGGCACTGCCCTGGTGGCAGGTTGTAGGGTACCCGCTTTGGTGAAGCTTCTACTTACAGCTCAGACATATCAACCTGTAGCTCTGTAGGTAACCTCAAACAGTGACTTCCTAAGTGTTTCACCAGAGCCAGGGAATGTGCTGAGGGTTTGCTCGGATTCACTGTTCCCATCCTCACAACGGCTCTCCCAGCGAAGTCCCTGTAACTACAGGCCCTGGGCAGGAATCTACAGCCCAGGGAAACTGAGTACGTTTGGATGAAACGGTTCATTGAGGAAAACCAAGGAGACCAATGGAGAAACTCAGCAAATGATGCGCTGAGAAAGCTTGAGACACGCCTCTCTTCTCTCCCCTGGGATTTGCTACAAAGTGAGACAAGAGTAGTTGCTCAGTGCTCGAAACATTGTAGCCAAGAAGTTCTTGTTATCATTGTCCTTTTTATTTTGTTTCAAGAAGCCTAATCCTGAATGATTAGGATCCTACCCCTGACTGGTAAATTACTAACAATTTTCTCTCATTTGCCAAAACAGTACAGTGTGAATGGCAGTTTAATAAAAACTGCTTTTTTTTTAATAGAAGCCACAACTTGAAGGTGGAGGCGGCAGGGGTGAGGGGCAGGTGGAGAGGATGACTAATGGAACCAGGATCTAACTCAGGGTCTCAACAGGCCAGTCACCTGCAACACCACTATCTCCCCGCCAGCAGCACTGCATGAAGATGCCCCCAGCCACCTTCATTTTCAAATACTAGATGCTTATATACTATAAGAACTTATCCCATCATTACTGATTTTGAGACCTCTGCTCATCAAAACCAACCACGCTTTCCTAATGGCTAGATTCTATTAAAAATAATAAAATAGGGGCCGGAGTGATAGTGCAGAGGGTAAGGTGTTTTCCTTGCACGCGGCGGACCCAAGTTCAATCCTTGGTATCCCATATGGTCTACCGAGCACCTCCAGGAGTAATTCCTGAGTTTAGAGCCAGGAGGAACCCCTGAGCATCTCTGGGTGTGACCCCAAAAGCAAAAATCAATAAATGATTTAAAAAACATGAACCTCAAACATAGTATCCCATATAATTTTTTTTAAATCTAGGCGTACTTCTATTTATTCAGCCATGATTAGCTGATTAAAGCCCCATATAATTTTTATAATGGGTCTCACCTGTGATTTTCGTGGTTAAAAAAATAGGTTCACGTTTCAAAGAAATAAAGGAAAAAAAAAAAGAAAACCGCCCCTATTCTTCTTTCCCTTATTTTTGATAAAGAAACAGAGGCTTAGCTAATGACACAGCGTTTGGTGAGGGACAATGGTTCGGGGCACACAGGGGCTGTCCCCTGGCTCTGTTCTCGGGAGCTGCTCCTGGTGGGTCCCCAGGGGACCACCTGATGTGGGGGATCAAACCAGGGCAGCTGCCTACAGCCAATGGCTAAAACACCTTACCCTGTGTGCTGATGCGACACTTTAGAAATCCCACATCTCATGAAGACAACAGAGCCAGGATCTCAGTTTTCCGGGCCACACACTTGTGGTTCTAGCTGCCCACATTTCCTCACTGGCCTTCTGACGGGGGCTCTGGGCCTTTCTGATAATCTGATCCTTTCTGGGTTGGGGTAAAACAAAACCTGCCTCCTAAATCATAAGGAAAGCTAGCACTGCACTGTGGCACTGTCCTCCTGTTGTTCATCGATTCGCTCGAGCGGGCACCAGTAACGTCTCCACTGTGAGACTTGTTGTTACAGTTTTTGGAATATCGAATACGTCATGGGTAGCTTGCCAGGCTTTGCTGTGTGGGCGGAATACTCTCGGTAGCTTGCCGGGCTCTCCGAGAGGGGCGGAAGAATCAAACCCGGGTCAGAGGCATGCAAGGCAAACGCCTTACCAGCTATGCTATTGTTCCGGCCCAAGGAAAGCTAAAGTTTGATTAAATCACTAGTGACAAGGGAGCATTCCTTTCAGGGCTTATGTTTCTTATATTCAAACTGAATGCTTAGAACATTAGTCCAACATTTAAAAATCTTGCTCCTCATAAGGTAAACTACTTAAATTTCCGTAAGTAGTTTTACCCTTCGTGTTCAGTGAAGTTTTTAACCGTTTCCCACTTCTCATTCATCTCCACGAGGGCTAATCCTCGGCCACGGGGCAGGATCTTTGAACCCGAACCAGGCTCGCACACTGCCCCCCCCCCTCTATCAGCTGCTCCACGCACCGTAGGCAGTGACAAAGGAAAACCAAATAGCTGTTGGGGCAGGGTCAAGGGTGACAACAGTGAGTGGAGCCTGGAGAAAGTTAAAATAAACAGAGATGGGGCGGCCCTGCTACTCAAGCTAGCACAGAGTGAGCCAACAGAGACCTCTGCAGCTTCACGGACAGGATAGCTCCCTGGTCGGAAGCAGGAAGCGCAAGTCCTGGAAAACCGATCAAATCACGAGGAGATGGGGAAGAAAACTGAATTTTGAATTCCACGCTACTAATACATCTCATGACTGGAATGTGGGACTGGCCACAAGGTGCCTGGCTGTCGGAACAGCCATGAAGTGGTGACCTGACCCCGGAAAGAAAATCTCCAGATTGGAAGAGGGTGTTTTCCAAGCACTTTCCCAAGGAAAGTTGGGTGACCACCTGCTCCAAGGAACATCTCCTTCTGACTGTTAGGCTTGCCCTTCTCCATCCCTGCGCTGATATTCGGGTCATCCAGACATGTTTGCAAAGGCTCTTGTCCTGGTGGAAGACACTGAGGGCGGAAGGTGGGTTGCAGGAGGACTCTAAAGCGCCCATCCCGATCCCTCCCTCCTGAAGACCACCCCTCTGCCATGAGCCTCGTAGGCCCTTCCCATCAAGAACTGGGGCTGAACTGGCAAAGTGAGGCAAAGCTCTCTGTCTTACCCTGAAAGCTATGGTGGTGACTCAGGGTGGGTGGGAGAGGGGAGGGGGGCAAAAGGAGTGAGAAGGAAGGGAGCAAGGGCTGATTCTGACAGTGGGAGGGCGCTAGGACTATGTGGGTGAGTAGGTGAAGTCTCCACACACATTGAGATGTGAAGATGCCCACCCCGAATTATACGGTATTGTCAACAACAGTGAATCGATAGAGTTCCATTTAAAAACAAAATAGGGTCTCATTGAAAACAAACAAACAAACAAAGGCCCTTCTATAGGGGCCAGAGAGCTCTTACACTAATCTCTATAGGTAGGGCACTTGCAGTACCTGCGGCTGACCCGGGTTTGATTGATGCCCAGCACCATATGTGGTCCTCCAAGTACCACCAGAAGTGTTCCCTAAGGGCAGAGCCAGCAGTAAGCCCTGAGCATCACCAGAAGTGGTCCAGAAACGAAAATGAAAACAAAACCACAAAAACCATTCTATCAAAGAACCTCTGTCACAGCAAGGAAAACATCTAGAGGTAAAAAAGTGTTTATGGATTCACTCTTGTCCTGTGAGGCACGCCCCCCCACCCCTACCCGTGTTTTTTTTTTTTAATACCAGCTACTACACTGGGCTGGAGTGATAGCACAGCGTTAGGGCGTTTGCCTTGTGCGCAGCCAGCCCGGCCAAGCCAGGTTCGATTCCTCTGCCCCTCTCGAAGAGCCTGGCAAGCTACCGAGAGTATCTTGCCCTCACGGCAGAGCCTGGCAAGCTCCCCGTGTCGTATTCGATATGCCAAACACAGTAACAACAAAGTCTCCAATGGAGGTGTTACTGGGCCCCTCGAGCAAATCAATGAACAATGGGAGGATGGTGCTACAGGGCCTTAATCCCAGACCCTACCCCACTCCTTAGCATGGGCCAGGCACTTTCAGTTTGTCCCATCCACCTCAGGATTCAGAGTCACGCCGATTCCCCATGTGGCTGCTATTAGTTTTGGTCTTTTTCTCCTAAAGAGACTAGAAGTGGGAGGGGCTGAGTTTTCCCAGTCTGGGGATCTGGCGGGAGCTGTGGTTTGCTTTGATCCGTAGAAGGCGGGTGGAGAGTGGAGAGGTGCCGGGCTGGGTCTGGACGTGGCCTCTGTCCTTCTGAACGTGGCTGGCCGCCAGGGGAGCAGGTCTGGACTGGCAGACTGAAGGCGGGACCCGGGGGAGCAGAGAGACAGGCCACCCCCGCCGAGGCCAGCCACGGGCAGCCGGCCCCCCAGTCCTCCTGCCAAGGGCCTGCAGATGGATGAGTCAGCTGGGACAGCCCTGGCGGGCCAGGCCCAGACGGGCAATCCACAAGATCGAAGCAAAAGAAGTGGGATGGTGTGGTTAGGGATCCACCGTGCCAACGCTTCCAATTCCTCGGCTGGGCCTTCGCAGCCGAGGGCCTGGGTCATAGAACCGGAGACGAACACAGTCCTTATGCTCCCTCTCCACTCCGGGAAGCACCGCTCTCTGCCACCCACCTCCTTCCCGACAGTCTTACGGAGCTGGCGGTGAATTTGTGAATCTTCCCAAGTAAAATATCACCACCTCTGAAAATCTGCCTCCTGCAACATGACGGATGGCATATCTTGCTTCTAATCCATGGACTGTGGATGGTACCAAGATAGAGTGATGCAAAAGGATGTGATTTCTCCTCCCTTCCCCCCGTTTCCCCCATGGCGACTTGAAATATGGTTGAAGAGGCAAGACTACTACACAGGCAACAGAATGAACTAGGTGATAATCCAAGCACCTGCAAGGGTGATAAACACAAGTATCGCTGAAAGTCCTGAGGGTGGGGGTGGGGGGGAAATAACAAAACAGCACAGAATAGTTTTTCTTTCTTTTTCTTTTTTTTTCTTTTTGTTTTGCTTTTTGGGTCACACCCGGCAAGGCACAGGGGTTACTCCAGGCTCATACACTCAGGAATTACACCTGGCGGTGCTCGGGGGACCATATGGGATGCTGGGAATCGAACCCGGTCGGCCCCGTGCAAGGCAAACGCCCTACCCGCTGTGCTATCGCTCCAGCCCCAGAGATTAGTTTTCTTGAACAATTGAGAACAAAAGTCTTCATCGAAGGATGGCTACAATTTGCCATCAGTAAAGATATCACAGAAACACTATCACCCCCCAAAAAGAAAAATTGGAGAAATTCTCTATAAAGACAGAAACCACTGTGGGTTAAGAGGTGCGTGAAAGCTGCCATTTGGTTTTAATGACACGACTGTCATTTTCAGAAAAGTTCCCCGTTACCCCTAGGAGAGGGAGATAAGTGGCTGTCCTCAGGGGAGGTGAGGGGACCCTAAGGATGATGACAGGGACAGAGAGATCGTTCAGGACTTATATAAGTTGCCTTTGTAATGCAGACCACCAGGCCTGGAATCCTGGCATCCCACGGTGTTTCTCTGAGTCCTGCCCGGAACGCAGAGCCAGGAGTGAACCCAGGGCACCACCACATGTGGTCCCAAGCCCAAACTGAAACAAACTGTAGGATAGAAGGCAGAGATTCACCCTGCAGGGTCACTGTCACTGTCACTGTCCTCCTGTTCATTGATTTTCTCGAGCGGGCCCAGTAACGTCTCCATTGTGAGACTTTGTTATAACTGTGTTTGGCATATCGAATACGTCACAGGTAGCTTGTCAGGCGGGTGAGATACTCTCGGTAGCTTGCCAGGCTCTCCGAGAGGGGCAGAGGTGGAGCAGTGAATGTTGATGAAAACCTACATTTTGGGGCTGGAGTGACAGCACAGTGGGCAGGGCATTTGCCTTGCTTATGCCAGATTCAATCCCCGGCATCCCGTATAGTCCCCTGAGCACCGCCAGGAGTAATTCCTGAGGGCAGAGCCAGGAGGAATCCCTGTGCATCGCTGGGTGTGACCCAAAAAGAAAAAAAAATTTTTTTTTTAAAAAGAAAAGCCACATTTTCCTGGAGGATTTACTCAGTGGAGAGGAGCGAGACAGGGACACAGACTGATCCGAAAGGGACAGCAAGGTGGGTCCCCAAAGCATGGGAGGGCCTGGAGCAGGGGACAGCGGGGGTGGCGGGGTCTTGGGGAGGAGCTAGGGGAGGCCAGCCAGGTAAGAGGGGCGGGCAGCGAGACAGAGACGGACAGCGGATGTGCTGTGAAGGCACAGAGACGCGACCGGATCGGTGACTGGATTAGCATGCATTAGAAATGATGCCGTGGTTTGAAGCCAAGGAAAATAAACAGTGAAGCAGACGGAGGTCAAAAGACAATTCGCTCAACTGAGAAAAAAAATTAGGTAATAGCTAATTAAGTGGTCATGAGCCAAGCTCTGCTGTCGGGTGCAGCCGAGTCCTGTGGCCCCATGGAGCCTTCGGGCCTCAGCGGCCACATCTATACAATAGGCCCGTGGAGGCGCCCGGGCACGGGGCTTGGCTCCACGGGAGACCATCTGTTGAGTCAAAGGCCTCGGATGTAGCTGTCCTGACAGCTAATGCCAGTCACGGCGGCAGCATCCAGGAGAACAGAGAAAGCGTTTCTGAGAGGAGAAGAGGCCCGGGACTGGGTCTGCAGAAACACAGACTTCTTTTCCCCTAGCAAGATCAATACATTTGCTCTGAGGACGAGGTCAGAAGCAGGGTTATTCTTCCCCGCACACGGTGAAGAGGGAGAGAGCTGGATTCCGGCCACGACCGGTTTGCAGGGCCTCCTCAGCGGCCTGATTGTTCCGAGACAAAGAACCTGTGGAGGATAAAGTTCTGTGGCCACACAGTCAACTCCCTGTCCCTTCTCTCCAGACGGAGGGATTCCTGGAAAGCCTGGAGAGGAGGAGCCCCACCGCCACGCCTCGGGGAGCAGCACCAGGCCGGGGTCCTCGGCTTACTGGACACCACAGACGAGGGCAGAGGACAGGGCCCGTCTCCCTGGGACTGCGATTGCCAGGTCAGGGATGGCATTGGCGGGGCAGTGGGTAATGGGTCCCCAGATGGTGCCCGCTTCACTGTTCCAGAGCTTGGCACGCACGGGCCGGCAGGTTTGGACGGCTCTCTCTGACCTCCGTGGGTCTCTCCTCAGCTATAACGCCACAACACAGGTTCTTCGTCCTCTCCCAAAGCAGGGCAGACCGCTGAAACTTTGTGGGACTTGAAACGGCTTCGAGCAAAGGTCCCCATGAGTCATGCCTGGCTCTGTTCAGGGACCAGACGTGGTGAGGCTTGGGGCTCAAACCCGGAGCTCTCTCCTGCTAGGCATGTGCTCCAGCCCTCCCAGCTACCTTCCTGGTCCTGCCATTCATTTATTTTTCAATTTTTTTTTCTTTTTGGGTCACATCCAGAGAAGCACAGGGGTTATTCCCGGTTCTGCACTCAGGAATTACCCCAGGCGATGCTCAGGGGACCATATGGGATGCTGGAAATCGAATCCAACACTGGGAATCGAACCTGGGTTGGCAGTGTGCAAGGCAAAGGCTCCAGTGCCCCACCGCCCGCCACCAGCCATTCATTTAGAAGGGAAGATTTTCCTGATTCTTCTTAGACTCTTCCAAAATAACCCAGAAAATCATATGCCCAAACACATACAATCTGAAACAGCTCTAGCACGCAGTAAGAGCAGGAACACTTTGTTAAGTCCCACAAGTAGAAGTAGCCCTTGACAGGGCCTCTCAATGCTTGGGCAGCAGCTATCTCTAAAACAGCACCCCCCCTCCTCCCCTGCCCCCAAACCAGCACCAAGGGCCTGAAACAAAGTACAGGAGTTAAGCAAAGTGCTTCATAAAAGCATCCTGGCATCACATACAGTGCCCTGAGTACCACCAGGTGAGGCCCAAACCTTCCACAAAAAAAAAAAAAATCAAGAAATCAAAACATCAAAACATCCAGCACTGGTGTGAGTTATACTTTTCCTCATTTGTTGTAACGTGCTATTGGTTTCTTTTTTTTTTTTTGTCTGGGGGTGAAGGGTTCGGGTATTGGGAATAGTGCTCAGAGAAGTGAAAATTCCCCAGCAGTGCTCAGAGAAGCAGATGGGGTGGGGTGTTAATCTCTCTCTCTCTCTCTCTCCCCCTCTCCTCTCCCCCCCCCCCACACACACACCTCATAAAAGCAAATACGTGAAGTGAAGTTTGGAAGAAACCAAAGTTCAGGCTGTTAAGAAAAACAAATAAACAAGTGCCCTGGAAAGTCTTGATCCCTGGAAGTAGGCACACGTGTGTCACCCTGGGGCCTGTGTTCCTGAAATGCCAAATGACTCACATAAGCCCCCTCAACTCTGGGAGCCCCTAGGTCACTGACAAATAATAAATAAATAAAAAAGCAGAATCACGTCACACTTGCCCTCTCCTCTGAATCACCTCCGGGGTCCAGAAAATCCAGAATTGCAAAAAGGGCGAGCAAGCCGCCCGCAGCTGGAGGGCAGCCTGGCACAGCAAGAATGCAACGCGTCCGGAGGGCAGTGAGGGCCAGCGGCCAACAGGGCTGGGAAACAGAGGCAGGCCCGGGACGAGGCTTTCGCCGAGGCCTGTGTGCAGGGGTGAGGCCGTCAGCCCAACCCCAGACCCAGCCGCCCAGGCTGAGCGTGACTCTAAGTGTGCATTAGACACGCCTGTGCGGGACCCCATAATGCCACAATCTAACCAGCACCACCAAAAGAGGGGTCCAAGCGAAGAGGCACAGGAAGGCTGCCACGAGCAATCCGGCAGGAGAGGCGGCACCGCTGCCAGAGCAGAACCGGGAGGGCGTCTTGGAAAGGCTGGAAGAGAGGACAGCCCGGGGAGGGCTGAGTGCACACTCTGCGCGCCCCAGACCCCAGTTTGATCCCGGACATGGTACCAACACCCATGACGATCATTGCCCGACTGCCTTGGAACACTGGAACACTTGCAACTTGGAACTGAGGAACTTGGAACACCTAAGAGCACGAGACATGAAAAAGGGCAACAGCAACCTGGACAAAGGCGGTGGCCACAGGCCCGCCATCCATACAAGAGAGGCTCTGCTAAAGGAGATCACCAAGGCTTCAGCTTATGCCCACGTACAAGTCGCTACCTTAAGAAGTCCATCTTGGGGCTGGAGCGATAGCACAGCGGGTAGGGCATTTGCCTTGCACGCGGCCAACCCGGGTTCGATTCCCAGCATCC
>JAOXYA010140061.1:0-10120 GCA_028565675.1 Sorex palustris | reverse complement strand
CTATAAGTTAAGAGCTTGGTCATGGACAAATGCTGTCATGATCCAAAAAGTAATAACTAGATTTGGACCCTACTAGGGTTAGGAATGATTAATCTGGCCTGAGATCTGTAGTCTGAGTCTGTGGCAAGATGTTCCCAGGAGAGCTGCCCTACAAGTCTCAATGTTTTCTCTTACTGTGTCCATACAAAAATAGCTAGTATTGATATGTTGACAGATATTAGACTGAGGAAAAGAGAAAACCACAGTAGGAGGTACTTTGCCCTTGGGCAGTCAGGAAGGGCTTTCTTATGTTGATTTGGCTACCTGAATGGGTGGAGTGTCAGCCCAGACTGCAAGAGATTTGGAGTGGCAAGAGAGCTGGAGAGAAGAGAGAGCATGGCTGGCAAGATGGACCTTGGGGAGGCTAGCAAGCAGGAACACGTGCTTGAGAGAACCTGGGCCCTCCATAACATAAATTTCTTCTATGGGATAAACCTCCTTGTAATAAACTGCTACTAAGACCAACCAGCCTTGCCCTCATCTCTTCCTTCATCTGCCCTTGGCCAACAGCCATCCTGATCCAGGTCACACACAGCAGCTCTAGGGCACTGAACATGGGCAGTGAGACAGAGCCTTCCAAAGAGCCCAGGAACACACAACCTTCCAAGTGTTTAGTTTTTTACAGATTTGCTAGAGCAGGCACCAGTAATGTCTCTATTGTGAGACTTGTTACTATTTTTGGCATATCAAATATGCCACGGTTAGCTTCCCAGGCTTTGCTGCAAAGGTACAATACTCCTGGTTGCTTGTCAGGCTCTCTGAGAGGGGCCGAGAAATAGAACTGGGGTCACCTGTGTAGGCTGTGTGAGTTGACCCTACCATACCATAAATGGTCCAGGGAGCTCTGTAGGGAGGTTTTCCTGAGAGCAGAGCCAGAAGTAATTCCTGAGTAATACTGGGTATGGCCCCCAACCAAATAAAAATAAAATGAATTTAATAAAATACCTATCAGATCCCAGTGTCCTTTCTCAAGGAATTAGAAACAAGTATCGGCTCATCTCACCCAGATACCTGCCGGGCAGGGCTCATTCCTGGGGTTGCGCATCTAACTAGACCAAAGAGAGTGACGGTTTTCATACTTGATCTGCGGAGGACCTGAATTGAGGCACACCTCATGCAACCAAAGTTGACCCCTTCTAGGCACCCTCTGCTCATTTTACCCAGGTACCTGCCTGGCGGCAGGGCTCCTTACCGGAGCTGCAGCTGCTCACATGGCCACAAGTTATACTTCTCCTACATATCCCATAGGAATCATAAGTTACCCGCTTTGCTTAACTTTCACTAGGTTAACTTAACCACCAGAAACACATTGCCCAATAATTCATTAATCACAACTCAATTAACACTGCATCATAAGCAGAATAATAACAATGAGTGTGAAGGTATAAACCACACAGATCACAATGGTAAAGCAATGCAAAAGCCCACCAAACTTACTTATTGAAGAGGCTAACCCAGAAAACCCCAACAGTAATGAACTGCTAGACAACCTCTCTGACAAGGAATTTAGAAGGGAGCTACTGAGAATGCTTAGGGAGCTAAGAGAAATAATGGATAACAATGCCAATAAATGACAGGATGATTTGAATATAGAAATGAGGAAAATGCAAACAAAATTACAAATGGAAATGTTAGACGTGAAAGACCTGGCAGGCGAATCAAAAATATCAGTGGAAGGCTTCAGCAATAAAGTAACAGCTGCTGAGGACAGAATCAGTAAGCGCAAGATGAAGTCCAGAGACTCTCCAGAAAAGAGCAGAAAATGGAAAAGAGACTCACAACCTGGGAACAGATGGCAAGAGAAGATCGTGATGAAGCCAAAAAGAGTAACATAAGAATTATTGGAGGCCCAGAGGGACAAGAAAAAAAACTCTGATGAAGAAGAAACTGTCAAAGATATTATTGCTACAACATTCCCAGAGCTGAAGAAAACATGTAACCACATTCAGGAGGCCCAAAGGGTACCAGCTAGTAGAAATCCAAATAAAAATACCCCAAGACACATCTTGATCAAAATGAGCAAAAACTTAGATAAAGACAAAATTCTGAAAGCAGCAAGATCAAAAAAATAGAAATTTCCTGAAAAGGAGCATCCTTAAGATTAACAGCTCATTTGTCTGATGAAATCCTCATGGCCAAAAACAGTGGTGGGATATAGTGAAAAATCTCAATGAAATAAATGCCTCACCAAAAATACTTCACCAAGCAAGACTCTCATTCATAACAGAAGGAAAAACACACAGTTTCACAGACCAAAAACAGCTCAGGAACTCATAAACTCAAAACCATGGTTGCAAGAACAACTAAATGGGCTACTTTAAAACAAGACAAGACCGTCGAATACACCAAATTTTAACAGAAAAATGGGACAAAACTGCATAACAGTAATCTCTCTCAATGTCAGTGGGCTAAACACACCAGTTAAAAGACAGAGTGGCAGGATGAATTAGAAAATTCAACTCAACATTCTGTTGCCTGCGAGAAACACAGAACAAAAACTGGCTCAAAGTCAAAGGCTGGAAAACAATCCTACAAGCAAACAACTCCCATAAAAAGCTGGGATAGTCATCATAGTATCAGACCACATTCATTTCAAACTCAAGAAGTTCACAAGAGACAGTGAAGGCCATTTCTTATCGATCAAGGGATCCATACAACAGGAAAAACTTACAATACTAAATGTATATGCAACTAATTAGGGGCCAGCAAAGTACTTAAAACAACTATTCATAGACTTGAAGAAAGACATTGATACCAACACAATACTAGTGGGAGAATTCAAAACCGCTATATCACCTCTTGATAGATCAACAGACTCAAGTTTACTCCAGGATACTCAGGGAGTACTTTGAGAAGCTTTATGCCACAGAACAGAAAAACCTTGAGGAAATGGTTAAATTCCTAGATTCCTATAGCCTACCAAGGCTGAACCAAGAAGACCTGGAATACCTGAACAGACCTATCACCATCAAGGAAATTGAAATGGTAATGAAAAGTTTCCCCAAGCACAAAAGTCCTGGCCCAGATGGATTCACTACTGAATTCTTCCAAATCTTTAAAGGGTACTTACTGCCTATCCTCTTTAAGCTTTTCCACAAAATTGAAGTATCAAAAACACTTCTGAACAGTTTCTATAAAGCAAATGTCACCTGATACCAAAAGCAGACAGAGATACCACAAAGAAAAAGAATTACAGGTAGGTATCCCTGATGAACACAGACAAAAAATCCTCAACAAACTATTAGCAAATATAATCCAATGACTCATCCAAAAGATCATACACCCTGACCAATTAGGATTCAACCCAGAGATGCAAGCATGGTTTAATATTTGAAAATCGATAGACATAATTCATCATACCAACAAAAGAAAAGATAAAAACCATATGATTATATCAGTAGACTCAGAGAAATCATTTGACAAGATCTAGCACACATTTATGATGAAAATTCTCAGCATAATAGGCATTGAAGGAACTTTACTCAATATAGTCAAAGCTATCTACCACAAGCACAAAGCTAGTATTATTCTCAATGGGGAAAAACTAAAAGCCTTCCTCTGAGATTGGACACAAGGCAAGTTGCCCACTTTCGCCAATCCTATTCAATATAGTACTGGAAGTCCTGGCCATTGCAGTTAGGCAAGAGAAGGTATCAAGGGAATACAGATAGGAAAGGAAGAGGACAAACTTCACTATTTGCAGATGATATGATACTATATTAGAAAACCCTAAAGATTCTACAGAAAAGCTCCTAGAAATAATAGGTCAGTTTAGTAAAGTGGCAGGCTACAAAATCAACACCGAAAAGTCCATGGCTTTCTTATATACAAATAACGAAAGAGAAGAAATAGATATTAAAAAAATTGTTCACAATAGTACCTCAGAAAATCAAGTACCTTGGAATCAGCTTAACCAAAGAGGTGAAGGACCTATACAAGGAAAATTACAAAACACTACTTCAAGAAATAAAAGAGGACACTAGGAAATGGAGACACATCCCCTGCTCATGGATAGGAAGGATTAACATGATCAAAATGGCAATACTTCCCAAAGCACTATACAAATTCAGTGCGATTCCTATCAGGATACCCATGACATTTTTCAAAGAAATAGACAAAACACTCCTGAAATTTATATGGAACAATAAACAATATCTAAAGTAGTCCTTGGGAAAAAGAAGATGGATGGCATCACCTTCCCCAACTTCAAACTTCACTACAAAGCAGTAGTAATTAAAACAGCATGGTATTGGACTATAAACAAACCTGCAGACTAATAGAACAAAGTTGGATATTCTGTCACAGACTCTCAAGTACATGATCACTTAATCTTTGACAAAGGAGTAATAAATGCAAAGGAAAGGAAAGCCTTTTCAACAAGTGGTGCTGGGAATACTGGAAAGCTACCTGCAAAAAAATGAATTCTGACCTCTGCCTAATGCCAGGCACAAAAGTCAGATCAAAGTGGATTAAAGACAGCAATATCAGATATGAATCCATAGGGTACGTGGATGAAAACGTAGTAGAACCCTCCATGAAATTTAAGCTAAAGGCATTTTTAAGGATAAAACACCACTGACCAAGCAAGTGAAAACAAACATAAACAAATCAAACCACATTAAACTAAGAAGCTTCTGCACCTCAAAAGAAACAGTGACCAAAATATAGAGATATCCTACAGAATGGGAAAGAATATTTACCAATACCCATCTGATAAGGGACTAATATCCAGGATATACAAGACACTCGTAGAATTGTACAAGAAAAACCTCCAATCCTATCAAAAAATGGAGAGAATAAATAAACAGAAGCTTTATTAAAAAAATACAAATGGCAAAAAGGCACATGGAAAAAAATGTTCTACATCACTAATCACTAGGGAAATGCAAATCAAAACGAGATATAATCTCACACCACAGAGACTGGCACACATTCAAAAGAACAAAAGCAAACCACTGTTGGTGTGGATGTGGGGAGAAAGGTATGCTCCTTCACTGTTGGTGGGAATACCAACTGGTCCAGCCTTTTTGGAAAACAATATAGGCATTCCTTAAAAAACTAGAAATTGAGCTTCCATTTGACCCTGAAATACCACTTCTGGGAATATATCCCAAGAGTGCAAAAAAGCACAGTAGAAATGGCATTGCTCTTGTACATTTATTGACACACTGTTCACAATAGCCAGAATCTGGAAACAACCCGAGTGTCCAAGAACAGATGACTGGTTCAAGAAACTTTGGTACATCTACATAACGGAATACTATGCAACTGTTAGGAAAGATGAAGTCATGAAATTTGCCTATAATTGGATGGTCATAGAGAGTATCATGCTAAGTGAAATAAGTCAGAAATAGAGACATATATGGAATAATTGCACTCATTTGTAGAATATAAAATAACATGAGAGTGACACCCAAGGACGGTAGACACAAGTTCCAGGAATATTGCTTCATAGTTGGAAGCCTGTCTCATGAGCAGGGGAGAAGGCAACTGGAATAGAAAATGGATCTCTAAGTCAATGGTGGTTGGAGAGATCGCTCAGGATGGAAGATATGTACTGAAAGTAGATAAATTACCAAAGGTGATAGCTTTTCAGTATCTATATTGCAAACCATAATGCCCCCAAAGTAGAGAAGGAGTATGGGGTAAACTGTCTGCCATAGATGCAGGGGGAGGGTTGGGAGTGGGGAGGGATACTAAGGACATTGGTGGTGGAAAATGTGCACGGGTGGAGGGATGGATGTTCGATCATTGTATGACTGAAACTCATACATAAAAGCTTTGTAACTGTATCTCATGGTGATTCTGCCTGTCTGTCTGTCTGTCTGTCCTCCCATTGTTCATCGATTTGCTTGAGCAGGCCCAGTAACGTCTCCATTTTGAGACTTGTTGTCACTATTTGGCATATTGGATATGTCATGGTTAGCTTGCCAGGCTTTGCCGTGATGGTGATTCTATAAAAAGTAAAATTATATTAAAAAAGAAAGCATAAAAAAGAATCTATCTGTACTTGCCCAAGATGCCACCAATAGCTTCACCTCAAGTTTTATTCATCCTCAAACTACACTAAGAGTTCCTTAAATTCTCTGGAAATAAAATGCTTCCTGAGAGACAACTTCATGGCAGGCTATGATTTAAAACTTCACCTCATGTTGGGAGGATCCTCCCAGGATGGGAGAAGCATGCTGAAAGTAGACTACAGACCAACCATGACTGCCACTCAATGCCTCTTTTGCAAACCACAACACTCAAAAGGAGAAAGAGAACAAAAGATAATGCCTTGCCACAGAGGCAGGGTGGGATGGGGGGAATGGGGGATGGGAGGGATACTGGGATTTATAGTGGTGGAAAATGGGCACTGGTGGAGGGATGGGTATTTGATCATTGTATAATTGAAACCCAAGCACAAAAATTTCTAAGTCTAAAACTGTACCTCATGGTGTTTCACTAATAAAAATTTAAAAAAAAACTTCACCTCAATATAAAAAAGTAACTGAAGGACTTTTTTTTGAGCACCAATGTCCAGGCCCCATCTCTGAGATTCTTATTGCATTTAATCCTGGGTTGAAGCCTGTACTCTGATTTCTATAATATCCATGGCCACTTCAGGATTAACTGCAGTATTGAATGTGAAACATCAGAGACATGATGGGCAAAGCTATTGACCTGATAAATACCCATTGTTCTCTGTCACCTGCACACACCCCTCTCCCACTGTGTGCTGAGACCAAAGGGAATGGTTGAAAGCTGGTGCTACTGCAGCAGTGATGGAAGAAGCAGCGCTCATAGGAGCATCTCATTAGAGAAGAAAATGCTGGCAGAGGAAGGAGAGTAGAGACTGTGACACAGAAAGATGTGGTCTGAATGCAGGGCAAGTCATCAGGAAAATGAAGGAAAAAGTTGGCCAAATTAGTAAGGGCTGATCGTCTGACAATTGTACAAAGTATCTCTGCCAATGCCTGCATGGTCACCTGAAACACACTTACCTCAGAAAAATTTGAGGACAGAGGAGGTGGACAATAGACTTCATTTCACTAATCTTATATCTTTCAATAGGAAAGTCAGGACTGAAGTTGGGGGGAAAGAAAGAGGAGTTAATGAAAGCAAGGGGCTCTTCCTAGGAGAGAAAGAAAGAGCATAGCTCTGCATAAACTTTGTCTAGTGCCCTCTCTATATCCCTCTTAGGGGAAAAATGAAGGAATTAACACAACACAAGTAATTTCATCACTTTACGTATTTTCTTTTTCTTGATATTTTTATTCATTTTATTGTAGACAAAAGCCACAACTGTTAATACAATTCTAGAGTTGAGATTGATTAGATAACAAAGCTTCAATATTAAAATTGATCACTGTATCACTGTCATCCCATTGTTCATCAATTTGCTTGAGCAGGCGCCAGTAACATCTCCATTTGTTCCAGCCCTGAGATTTTAGCAGCCTCTCCTTATTCATCTTTCATAATGATTGGAGGCTCTTTCAGGGTCAGGGGAATGAGACTCGTTATAGTAACAGTTTTTGGCATATCAAATACGCCACGGGGAGGTTGCCAGGCTCTGCCCGTGCAGGTGGGATTCTCTCAGCAGCTTGCCAGGCTCTCTGAGAGGCATTCAAGTATATATTGTAAATAAAAATCTTTTTAAAAAAAACTTCATACTAGTTAGACATACATTTTTAAAAAGTAGTCTAGATTTTTTATACTGAGGGCGGTTGTTCCTAACTTGTGAGTTTCTCTGAGCTATTCAGTCACCAACAAGAAACTTCCTATTGATTGAGACCATTTTTTTAAAAGGCTAACCTTTAATAATAACAAATCTTTCTAAAAATTATTACTGAATTGCTTGGAACACAGAGGAAAAATGTTGTGTTGGGATGAAGAGAAATTTGTCCTCTATGAATCTAACCAAACCTACTTATACCTGAAATTGAAATGCTCATGGAAAAGAACCTTCACACTACATTGTCCCAACCAGATACATGTCTGCAATATTCCTTCATTAAAGTCCTTTGAGGCATCAAAGTCAGGGTCCATATGTATGAAGTACACATAAGTGAATCTGGACAAACTTCTGATTGAGATACACATCAGTTATTGTTTAATAGCCACATGTTAATTTTAATATCTATCAGAATGCATATATATTTCAAATATAATCCCCATGTTGTCATAGGGATATGTTAAGTAAATAGTTAAGTCAAACAAATTGATCAAGTCAAAGAAAATTAAGTGTAAAATATTCAGGTATGCATTAGATATGCATCAACAAAAAATGAAATTCCAATGGTTGCAAATGAGTAAATCAAGATAAAAAATATTGTTTATGCCCTCAGCAAATGGGACTGCCAAATACCTCTGGTTTTACATAATAAATATAATGCATTTTCTCTGAATTCTAATGTCTTTGTATTTCTTTTTGTTGGCACAAAAGCCAACCTCAGAGAGAGAGAGAGAGAGAGAGAGAGAGAGAGAGATAACAGATTTCACATACAGTTCCTCCAATATTAAATTACTTTAGTGGCAAAATAATATTCCCAGAAAGTAGATAAGTTATTGTCATTGTCCAAGGAGTATGAAAATAGCAAAAAGAGCTAGTAAAAGGGTCCAAGCTTAAAAAAATAAAATAATAGTTCCAGGAACTACTTCATGACTACTTCATGTGGTAAAGTTAAATACTGCACTGTAGGTAAAGAGTATATACAGATTCAGTGTATTATAGGCATAAAATAACCATTGTGGGATAGTGGATGAAGTTTGCTATAGAACCTTTATTCTCCAAGCCAGGAATATTGTATGCCTCCTGTTTCTCCTTTTCCAGATTGCAATTGCAATTGGAGACTACTAATAGAGGCTATATTTTTATCTTCTACCACAAAAATATCTAATAAAAAACCTACTATGAATTACTTCCATTTCTGGGAAAATGAAATAAATGTGACTCCATATTACTCTCACAAAGTAAAATGAAAATGCCTGGATATTTTCTATATAAGCTGAACATATGACTATTAGAGGTAGAAAAAAAGTAAACTGACTAGGGATCTTATTCTTTGAGCTATAACTATGACCTACGGGCATTCTTTTTTCGTCATATATATGTATATATATCCCATATGTAAAATTTAAGAAGCCATCAAGCAGCTAAAGCCATTGGACACAACAAAGCATCCCAAGCCAGATCTCTCCAGCATAAGGACAGTCTAACAGAACCCAAAACTTTTATACACTAATCCTCTGTACTTCAGTATTTTAGAGCAAATTCTTTATCTACACAAGGTGGTGACAATATTCCCTTCTCCTGTAGATTATAGAAGATCATTTAGGTAGCTTGGGACTCCGCTTTCTCCATACAGTTAAGGATGCATTCCTCTTTCTCTTTCCTGTAGTGACATCAGAGGAGGAGACAAAGAACTTTAACCAGTTGACCAGTGATAACAAAGTAATCAAAAGCAAAACATCAGTTAGGGTTTTGTATAAATTAAAAGTTCATTCTAAAGTTTATATTAAAAACAACTTAGGAAAAGAAAACAACTGTTAAGAATAAAGTTAGTGGAATGATTCAGTACCTTATTTTAAAACTTCATACTTTTATTTTAAACCTTCGTAGTTTTAAAATAAGGTCAGAGAGATAACTCAGCTGGTAAATCCTTGCCTTCCTGAGGTTCACCCAGTTTTAATTACTAGCACTAAATATGATTCATCAAGTACCACAACGAGAAATTCCTGAGCACAGAAACAGTATTTATACACTTCATAAATGGTCACCAAAGTACTTAAAAGAACTACTGTTGTATGGAACGGTAGATATTGACAGCAACACAATAGCATTTGGAGATTTAAATGCTGTTTTGACACCTCTGGATATATCAACTAGACTAAACTTCACAAGGAAACACTGGTCAAAAAAGAAAGAAATTGATATATATTAAGTTTTTTAGGGATGTAGAGCAATATATCCCTACAAAGTCTAATTAATACACATTTTCCAGTGTTCATGTGATATTTTCCAAGATATATCATAAATTACGGCAGAGCCTGGCAAGCTACCCGTGACGTATTCAATATGCCAAACACAGTAACAACA
>JAOXYA010140053.1:0-10120 GCA_028565675.1 Sorex palustris | reverse complement strand
AGCGGGCCCAGTAACGTCTCCATTGGAGACTTTGTTGTTACTATGTTTGGCATATCGAATACATCACGGGGAGCTTGCCAGGCTCTGCGGTGCGGGCGAGATACTCTCGGTAGCTTGTCGGGCTCTCTGAGAGGGGCGGAGGAATCAAACTCAGGTTGCGTGCAAGGCAAATGCCCTACCGCTGTGCTATCGCTCCAGCCCCTGGCTAAGAAAACATGATTTCTAATTCTACATTTTACAAGCTGAATTCCACGTGAATGTATATTTTTTTTCTATTTAAAGAATACTACTCTAAATTATTCTGGAATGTGAACATATATATTTACCACCTGCTTTCTTTTCTGTGCAGAAATAACTGTTCATATTTGCATTCTGCTTAGCAGACATAAGAGTTTCTCCAACAGAAATATTTCACATGGAGAGATCAAAAAACACTGCGGCAATAATATTGAGGTTGTTACTAAACAATAGGAAGTGAAGGACTGTATAGCCTTTGCATTTGACTTAAAGTCTTCAAGATTTTTATAGTAGCGAACCAGTAAGCTGCAATTGTTAAATGCTAAGATCTCTCTAACTGCTCAAAGAATGACAAATGGAATCTTTGTGGTTGGAGTTGAGTGAAAGCAGAAAATTTCTTTACATACAATACAATTGTTCTCCACACATTAGAATCTTTCGGGAAGTCTGCTGGAAATACTTATTCCCTTTTGACTCTCACAGTTTTGAAATTTATAAGGTGTGGAATAAGGCTTGATAATGCGCATTTTAACAAGAACCCCTCCAAGCTATAAATGGTAAATAGACCAAACTTAAGAAACAACACATAAGAAACATACTTAAGACCATACTTAAGAAACAAAATCCCCAGCTGTGGTTTCCAAGGCCCTCTTAGGAGGGGGATTGGACAAGTTCTCACCCTATCAAAGTCCCAACAGCCGCACACACACCCCAACAGCTGCCACCATGCCTATGGCTGTACTCCACCACCTCATGACTAAACTCTTCAGAGAGGCCAAACTACCAAAAATTTCACGTACACCATGGTTTTCTGACAGAAAACTCTGGGCCTTCTTGGAGTCGGGCTGGGTGGCTCCTTCCCACCTTCCTATACTTTGGAAGCTCCAAGAGCCAAACCCACTTTTCACAGCACTGCCATGTAAGCTCACTGCCCAGTTAAATATTCTAGATTTTCTGGAGCATGTGGCCGCACAGCGTTCACAAATTCTACAATACTAACATCCAGTAGGAGCACACCAGACTGGATGGGACTGTAACATAGAAGCCAACCAAGCTCAACTAACAAAAGCATTCACACAGAAGGCTCCACTAGCAACAAAACTCAGTAAACCCTCACACAAGGACTTTATGGCCCCATAGTGAGATAAAACAATCTTCACAAATTTTCTCTTACTGTAGCATTTTTTGATCATTCCATTATTCATCGAGTGGCAACAAGCAATGTAAAATAAATTACTGTAGACCTGCCACATGGGTAGGCTTGAGGTGTAGTTAGGAAAATAGAGATAATGGTGGCAGGAAGGTGATAGTGGCAGTGGGATTGGTGTTGGACTATTGGATGCCGGTAACAAATGCACAATAAGCAATTTTGTAAACCATGGTGTTAAAATAAAGGAGAAAAATGTAAAAAAGAAATAATGCCTTAAATATTAAAAATTTAAGGCTACCGGTTTTTTGGAAGATGTATCACTGTATCACTGTTACTGTCAGGCCATTGTTTGTTGATTTACTCCAGTGGGAGCCAGTAACATCTCTATTCCTCCCAGCCCTGAGATTTTTTTTCTTTTTGGGTCACAACAGCAATGCACAGGGGTTACTACTCCTGGCTATGCACTCAGGAATTACCCCTAGCAGTGCTCAGGGGACCATATGAGATGCTGGGAAATGAACCTGGGTTGACTGCATGCAAGGCAAATGCCCTACCGTTGTGCTATTGCTCTAGCCCCACCAGCCCTGAATTTTTAGCAGCCTCTTCTTATTAGTCTTTCCCAATGATTGGAGGCTCTTTCAGGGTCAGGGGAATGAGACCTGTTATCATTACTGTTTTTGGCATATCGAATATGCCACGGGGAGTTTGCCAGGCTCTGCCCATGTGGGAGGAATACTGTCGGTAGCCTGCTGGTCTCTCCAAGAGGTATATATATATATAAAATACATATATTATAAATATATATATTTCTCTCTATGATTTGTTGCCTAACGTCTGAACCTCATCAAATATGGTGTAGTAATTATGGAAAATGGGTAGGAAGTGTCTTATGGTATGAAGCAGCCACGGGGTCCAGAAAGCAACCCGGAGCGTGGCGGCGGTTGGGTAGTGGAGGTCATGCTGTTTTCTCTTTGGGGAGCTCCGAGTGAAAACAGCATGATACTAGGATCTTCGAAACAGGGCTCAGATACCTAATTCCATCTTCTCTCCCACAACTGCCCCTTCCAGAGCTAATGTCAATTTGCTGAAGTGCCAAGAATGCATTCCCTATTCTCTTTCCCACCCCACTAGATATTCATCCATCAAGAATGAACACAAATCCATCTACTACTCGTCACATTAAAAGGGTAGAGTCAATTTATTACCTCCTCTGAACAAGTCTTTTCTGATTCATTACTGACCTCAAATCACTCAATTGGGTTCCATTTTTTTTCTTGTCCCTTTATACCCCACACTACTAGCTTCATATGGAGTTCTTTTATCTCTTATCCTGATTATAACCTAGTAGTGGCAAACAAGCATAGAGTATATAAGAATTTTATTAAAAAAATTTTTTTACTTGTCATATTTTCTAATGTTTACACATTGCTTTATATGCCATTTCTGGTCTTAGTTAGGGAATGGTGTATATATAATATATATATTTTATTTTCCCCCCCACTTAACTATCATAGTTTACATACGATTGAAGTCGCTGTTTAACAGTTGCAAAGTTACTACACCAGTCCCTCCACTAGTGTTTCACTTCTGCCTTCCATTATTTTCTTCTTCTCTTTTTTAGGTCACATCTGGTGGTGCTCAGGGCTTATTCCTGGCTCTGCACTCAGTGATCACTTCTGGAAGGACTAATATGGGGTGCCGGGATTGAAGCCAGGTCAGCAGTATGGAAACACATTCCCCAACGTACTATCATTTCAGCCCTTCCACCGTGTTTGAAAATCTTTCCACCATTATCACACCACCCTCCTACCCATACCAAGGCCTGCCAGGGAGTAGTTTTCAGTTCTACTGGTCATGTCTCAGGATTAGTTTGCATTGGAGACTGTCTATTTCCTTGCTTTGCATCCTTATATTCCACATAATGAATGAGACCATCTGGGATTTATCTTTTATGACTCACTTCACGTAGCATGACACCCTCCAATTCTATCCAAGTTGCAGTAAATTTCAAAACAACATCTTTTCTCAGAGCTGAGTAGTAGTCCATTGTGTATATAGACCACAATAATTTTTTTTTTTGGTCTTTTAGGGTCCCACCCAGCGATGCTCAGGGATTACTCCTGATTTTGCACTCAGGACTTACTCCTGGCAGTGTTGAGGGACCATGTGGGATGCCAGGGATTGAACTCAGGTGGTCCGCATGTAAGGCGCATGTAAGGTCCACAGGTAATGTCCACATGTACTATCGTTCTGGCCCTAGACCACAATTTCTTTATCCACACATCAGCTGGTGGACACTTGGGTCACTTCCAGACCTTGGCTATTGTAAATAGTGCTATGATGAACTCAAGAATGCATGTTTTTTTTTTGTTTGTTTCTCAGATTAATGTTTTTGTGTTCTTGGGGTAGATGCCCACCAGTAGAAATCCTGAATGGCATCCAAACCATTTTCCAAAGGAACTGAAACATAGCATTCTTCCTATCACTCCTTGTTTAAGTTGAGTAACACATAAAAACATCCTATTTCAGGTGTTTAGAAACAACATACTTCCTGACAGAGTTGAGTGCCCTCCTCCCCCGTGCAGATTCTATTCAAAATTAGGACGGGGCCACAAAGATTCGCAACTCCTAAAGCATAAGGAAGTTAACCTGCTGCCTCATAAGAGGAAAAAGACAGAGTTGTCCAAAAGGAAAGAAATCAGACAGAGCTGTCCTGGGGGAAGATGGGCTAGATTTATAATTTTTAAATGCGGGCTCAACACTTCATGCATCTTCCTACAGACATTTTTATTTTCATATTAAGAATAGAAAAAGATGAAATGATGCAATTTACTATGTGGGATGGAACCGAAGAGTTTCAGGCGAAGGGAAGTTAGGAGAGGGGCAGGTACATAAGGATCTCTCTGCTAGGTAGGCTGCAGGGAAACACAAATGGCCAAGGTAACAGAGCCTGAGAACTGGTCTACAGAACTGAGCTAACCATGGGGCGGGGATGGTGGTGCAGGATGGGGTGGCAGATGAAGAGGGGCATGCTGGTGGGGTGTGGGCCATTGGAACACTGTATGCACGAAACCCTATTATGAACAGTATTCTCTAAGATTTTTAAAATAATTTACAGAACACAAAGATATAATAAGAACAACAAAAGAGAACAGAGGGGCCTTTCCTAGGGGCCTTGGCATGGCTCTGTGCTACAATGCTGCCTTGCAAGCATAAGCTGTCAGGTTGGATCCCTAACACCATCCACATGCCTGTGCTCAGGCCTGGCCCCAGGACCCTTTGGGATCCTCAGAGCTGCCCACACTAACCTGCAGCACACAACAGGCAAGTGTGTGAGCCCTGGTGGGCACGATTATGGGCACGAGAACTACAGTGTGCAACCTCCAACAAGTGTTGCAACCAAACACGTGTGTGTGTGTGTGTGTGTGTGTGTGTGTGTGTGTGTGGCCTCCAGTCATCACAAAAATAAAAAGCAAAAAAAAAAAAGGGGGGGTAGGGAGGGAGAAAGATGGCACAAAATCACACTCTTAGGAGCACAGGGAAGTTCCTCGGCTCTGCCCACATTCTCAGTGCGAGGTCAGATTCCAGGTACTGTGGTCCTGCAGGTGTGATGTCCCCACAGGCAGAAGTGGCGGGAGACCTGAGAGAGGGTGGGAAACTCCATCAGAAATCTGCCTCATGTGCCGCTCAGGAGAGCAGCGAGGCTGCAGCACCGAACCTGGCTTTGGAGACTGAAGAGTTCACACCCTCGCTGGGACCCTGGCTGTACAGCATCACGGAGGGGCGTGCACCTGTCAGGTATGGGAAAGGCACAGGCTTTTCACCGAGAGCTCTGATGGTGGGGAGCAGAGATCTGTGGCTGAGCATTAGAGAAGACCCCACCGTGTTACCGGGGGCGCCCATGGTCTCGGGAAGTGCTTGTGGCTGCTGGCACGGTGCTTGTCTAGGATGGTGACCGACAACTGGAGCCAGGACCCAGTGTACAGGAGCAGGAGTTCAAGACTTGAAGGAAGGAAGATTGGTAGAGCCCATCGAATCGAAGGGTGAATTATTTTTTGTGGGGGAGGGTGTATTCTCTCAAGCAGTGCACGGGGAAGTGGGGGTCACTTCTGGCAATACTCTGTCCCTCAGTGCACATTGAAAGGCTCAGTGCCTGGGCGTGGCAATAGTGTTGCTTGGGCTGAGGTGTGGGGGCCAACAGGTCACCCCAGTAGTGTTATGGGGACCATGTGGGGCTGGGTGTTGAAGTAAGGGCCTCCACACGCCCGGCATGTGCTTAGACCTTTGAGTTATCTCTTCAGTCCAAGAATAAATTCTTTTACAAATCAGAAAAAAAAATTTTACTTTTGGGGCCATGCCCAGTAGAGCTCTGGGGACTACCCCTGTTGATGTGCTCAGGGATCTATCCTGGTGGTACTTAGAGGATTATACACGGTACTGGGGGTTGAAATGGTGTCAGTCACATGTAAGACAAATCTTTAACCCCTGGATTATCGCTCTAGCCTCCAGGAATAATTTTGTTTCTGTTTTTGGGCCACACCTGATGATGCTCAGGGGTTACTCCTGGTTCCACACTTAGGAATGACCTGGTGATGCTCAGGGGACCATATGGGATGCTAGGAATCAAACTAGGATTGGCCACATGCAAGGCAAATGCTCTACCCACTCAACTATCACTCCGGTTCAAGAATAAATTCTTATTTTTCATCTTGTTCCCATAGTCTAGTGCAAGAAAGTGATGATTTAACACAGAATTTTAATCCTCTGTGCAAATATAGAAAACACGATTCGGTCGCAGAAAGCCGGGGAAGGCTTTCTATGTTCATGCTAACATAATCCTGACTCCCCAACTTCTGTACAGACCTATTCCACCAGTCAGGCTGGAGAGAGACTTTAAGATTCAAAGCAGGTGGGGCTGGAGCAATGGTACAGCGGGTAGGGCGTTTGCCTTGCACGAGGCTGACCCGGGTTCGATTCCCAGCATCCCATATGGTCTCCCGAGCACCACCAGGAGTAATTCCTGAGTGCATGAGCCAGAAGTGTGCACAGCCAGGTGTGACCCCCCAAAAAAAAATTAAAAAAAAAAAAAGATTCAAAGCAGGGTAGCCAGGTAGACCGAGAGCTCTCAAATACCTAAGCCACAGGAGCCACATTAACTGGAGATAAACAGGGCTTGTGACAACAGTCTGGACTTTCTATCCTAATTCCTGGTTATCAGATTGTGTCCTACTCCGCCTGCTGACCCATCCTAAGAGTCCTTCAGGGCATAAAGGATCTTTATGGAAAACTGGCCAGTTACCAAGTTCAGTCCTGCGCTGCAGAAATGCCATTCCAGAGACTGGCAGTCCAACGTGGAGCAAACTGTGACCAGGTGAGACAGAAAGCATTTTCAAGTTGTGAACACAGGTGAGCACCGTCAAGAGAAAAACTCCACTGAAACGCTTGGGGGAATTTTTTTCCCTCAAATTTCCTCGTCCAATTTGTTTTGCCATAACTCTGAGCATTTTGTTCTCTGCCTGGCACACCCCAAGAAGACTCCAGCTCAATTGCAGTCTGCCTTTGCAGGCATGAGTTTGGGCCTCAGCACTGCCCCACCTGCCAAAGGTGATCCCTGAGGCATAGCAGTGATCCCAGGGACACAAGAAACGTGGTCTCCGGCACATGCACCTAAGTGTGTGAACCCCACCGTGGAAACAACAAAGGGAAGGGAAGAGGGACCAATCAAAGACAGCACGCACAGAGATACTGTGCTGCCCTGGAGGCAGCCACAGCCCACCAAAACAGTACTAAGGAAAGTTGCCACCTTTAAAAAAAGTCTTTAAACAAGTTGGAACCAGGTTCTCAGATCTTGCCCCTGACAAAAGGGTACTCAATTCTTTCCAGGCATAAAAAAAAGCTGCCAAAAATAAAACCCTGGGCACAATAAAAGCTTCTATGAAAGAATGACAGATTTGTAATTTGATAAAGACATCAAACACTCAACTGAAAATAACCTGCATTTAGGTTTTTTTAACCATCTAAAAATAGCATGGGCTAAATCTAATAAGCCGTCTCAGAGGAGGGGATTTCAGCTGCATAGTTTGCTCTTTGTTGTAGCATGTTAGCTATTTCAGAAGACGTATAACAATAGTCCTTTACCGACATCAAAGACTTAAATAACTAAACCTTTAACAACCAGTCTGTTGGTATCATTATCCCTATTTTGTTGACTGTGAAACTGAGGCAGAGGATAAATGGGCTTGCCTGAGGACAAATATTTCTGTCTAGATCTAAAAAAAAAAGTACTCTATCTATAGAATCTCTAAGTTAAAGAGAATTCGTGAGACCTGCAATATAAGATGTGGACTTCAAACCCTAGCTCTGTGTTTTGATTTGGTTTTTTTGGCCACACCCAATAGTGCTCGGGACTTACTCCTGCTCCCATGGTCAGGGATCTACTGGTGGGACTTAGGGGATGAAATGGGGTGTTGGGGACCAAATTCAGTTAGATTGTATAAAAGAGAAGCATACTACCTTCTGTACTAAAGCTCCAGACCTCAAAAACCTAGCTTTTTAAGGTTTGGAGTTAAAACCCAAAATGTTTAAAAACTGTGGGTTGCAACCCTATATATAGTCACGTAAATTTACTTATTTTTTGGTGGGATTGGGGGAGTTTGGGTCAAAGTTAACAATGTTCTGGGGCCACTCCTGAATTTGTGTTCACAGGTTGCTAGCAGCAGTGCTCCAGAACTATATATACATGCAGTGCCAGGGTTCAAACTGGGTTTAGTGCCTTGCAAGGCGAGTACCTTCACTCCTGCACTCTCTCTCCAAGTCAGGGCTCACACACTTTAAAAAATTGCTTTTATATTCATTATCGGTAAATGTTTGATTTGTTTGTCTTGGGGCCACATCCAGCAGTACTCAGACGTTATTCCTAGTTCTGCAGGGAATACTTCTGGTGGGATTAGGGATTACTATTAGAAGTAATCAGGGATTACTTCTGGTGGGCTTGGGGGACTAAATGGGATGCTGGGGATCAAACTCAGGTCAGTGACAAGTGCCGTACCTACTGTATTATCTCCCCAGTCCTAAGTGTTTGATTTGTATGTCTATTCTGTATACCTATATAATCAGGTTGCGTAAAATTTTGAGTAAAAAGGAGTTGCAAAGAGAAAAAATTTCAAAAGTCCTACTCTCAACACAGGTTACGGAAATCTATGAAAGGCCGCTGAAGGGGTTGGAGGGATAGCACAGCAGGTAGGGCATTTGCCTTTCATGCAGCCAACCTGGGTTCGATTCCCATCATCCCATATGGCCCCGCGAGCACCGCCAGGAGTAATTCCTGAGTGCAAGAGCCAGGAGGAACCCCTGTGCATCGCCGGATGTGACCTAAAAAGCAAAGCAAATAAATAAATAAAGGGGCTGCTGAAGCCTCTTCAATATCTTATTATCCTGTTCTTTAACTACTCATTTTAGGAATAATTTGAAACTCCTTCCACTTAGGAGATATTAATAAGCAACCACCGCATACTCTGCAAAATGAGAATTCTGAGGCTGAGAGATAAGGGCTCAATAAACCCCACGATGGAAGTTCTTCAGTCTTGTTTGATGTTCTTCTTTTTCTTGGGGGATGGGGGGAGGCTACATCTGGCAGTGCTCAGAGTAAGCCAGGGCTTACTCCTGGCTGTGTGCTCAGGAATCACTCCTGGCAGGGCTCAGGGAACTGGATGGGGTGCCAAGGATCAAACTCAGGTCAGCTGAATACAAGGCAAACACCCTCCCTACCATACTGCCACTCTAACCCCCGATCTTCCTATTTCAGAATATGTTTCATACAAAAATATCTAATTAAGCATTCTGTATGTATTTAGAACCACTTAACTTGGACATTGAGTTCTAGGGGCCAAGGAGACAGCTCAATGGGCTAGTGCACATGCTGTGCTCAGGTTAAGTCCAAGTTTGATCCCTAGCACCACAGGGTTCCGTGAGCACTGAGCTGGGAGTAGTCCCTGAGCACTGCCAAGTGTGACCCCAAAACCAAACAATTAAAAAAAAAGTGTATGTACATACAAATACACAAAAATGTTCATATAAATAAGAAAGCAGTATTCTGAAAACGCTAAACCAGGTGTAGTCTAAAGCCAAGAGGCTGGAGTTTGAGTAGATTTTAAGAAGTACTGAAGCTTGAGTGTAAAAAGCTACATGACGAAAATGCCTAGAGCAGATGAGAGGCATAAAGACACCTCAAACCCAGGACTACGCTCTTGTCCTGACCCAGAACCGGCCCAGGTGGGGCATTCTGCACACGTTATCCCATCTACCTTTCAAGGTGACTAGAGATTAGAAATTCATTGGGTTAGGGGCCGGAGCAATAGTACAATGAGGAGGGCATTTGCCTTGCATGTGGCCCACCCGGGTTCAACCGTCTGCATCCCATATAGTCCTGCCAATTAGGTAATTCCTGAGTGCAGAGCATTACAGAGTGTGGCCCGAAAAGGAAAAAAGAAAAATCCACAAGGCCAGATACACAAAGTAATAAGTATGGAAGCTTTCCTTTGCCATCTTCAGAGCAAGCGTTTCAGGAAAAGAAAATTAGAACACCCCATTAATTTAATTAATTAGAACACCCCAGTAATTTAATTCTCTATTTTAGAAAAATCTCTCTCTCTCTCTCTTTTTTTTTTTTTTTTTGCTTTTTGGGTCACACCCGGCGATGCTCAGGGGTTACTCCTGGCTTTGCACTCAGGAATC
>JAOXYA010140037.1:0-10120 GCA_028565675.1 Sorex palustris | reverse complement strand
CAAACACAGTAACAACAAGTCTCAGGATGGAGACGTTACTGGGCCCGCTCAAGCAAATTGATGAACAACGGGAGGACAGTGACAGTGATTATTATTTTCATTTGGGCGCCACACTCAGTGGTGCTCAGGAGACTTGGTGTTGCGGGGAATAGAGTCCAGGTTGTCTGTGTGAAAGTCCAGCGCCTAACCCACTGTTCCAGTTCCTAGGAAGGAACCTCCTCAGAAATACTCCAGGCCTGAGCAATAGGACGTCAGGAGGGTGTTTGCCTTTGCATATGGCTGACCTGGATTTGACCCTTGGCATTCCATATAGGCCCCGGAGCACTGTCAGGAGTAATTCCAAAGTACAGAGCCAGGAGTGACCCCTGAGCATTGCTAGGTGTGACCCAAAAGCTGACCAAACCAATCGAATGAAACACTCATAACACCCAACAGCCAAATACGACATATGGACTTGTTATTCTGATTTGAACAACTGCAAGGAGTTATCTTTGTGGTAATCAGAGAAATTTTAATTTGAGCTGAGCATTAGGTGATATTGAGAAATCACTTTAATGCTATTAGCAATATCCGGAATACTCGTATTCTGAAATCTTCCGGAAACTGGGTAGGCTGTGCTTGGGAGGACCTTGCACCAGAATTGAAACTGGCCCCTTGACCTATCTCTCAAGTCCCTTTAGGTTTTGGGTTTTATTTTTTCCCCCTTCTGTGCCAGGGATTGGACTCAGGGAGTCCCACATGCAAAGCAGCAGGTCTGTGGCTGGCAGGGAAGCCTGTCTCGTGCGGAGGAGCCGGGGACCACGGCTTTAGGTGTCCGCAGTACCTGAGACACGGGGTGTCGCAAGCCCGAGCAGGCACAAGCCACGTCCACACGAGACGAGGATCGCTCGGGCTTGCAGAGAAAGGCGGGCGGGCGCAGCGGGGGTCGGGGCGCCTGCTACAGGCGCGGGGCTCTGCGTGCGCCCCCGACCCGCTCTGGGCTAAGGTAATAGCACCCACTCCAGCCCGACCCGCGCCCAGACCCCCAGCTCTGCGCTCACGCCTCTGATGGAACAGGGAGGTGGCATCGCATTTGGGGGCACCGCTGCCGAAGCCCGGGGGTGTCCTTCACATCCAGCCCCTGGCTACCAGCTCACACACAGCCCTACCAAGCCTTTTCGGTTTTTCTTTTTGCTTTCTCGATCACAGTCGGCGATGCTCCGGGGCTGACACCTGCGCTCAGTCAGCCCCGGCGGTGCTGGTGCTGGGGAGGGGCCTTCTGGACCGCCGGGGGTCAAACCCGCGGCGCTCCGCGCGCGTGGCCAGCGCTCTCCCCGCCGCCCCTGTCTCTCCAGCCCGCGACCTGCGTCTGGGCTCCCTCGCCGAGCGGCCCTTCCTCCCGGATTCCGCGCAAACAGCCCTCGGAGAACTTTCTAGCGGAGCGTCAGACCCCTTGGAGCGCCAATGTGCGGCCAGCAGAGCCTTGGCCAGCCTGCACCCCCCGTCCCTGCGCGCCCCGAGACGCCCTGCCTGGCCCGACCCTGCGCCCCCGGGGGTCCCGGGTTGGGAGCGCGCGCCCACCTACCCGAGGCCTCAGCGCGCCCTGTCCGTGCGCGCTCGGGGGTCCCCGGCGCTCGGCGGCTAGTGACGGGCGCCCGGGATTGGCGGCATCTGCGGGGCCGGCGCGCGCACAATGAGGCGCTTTCAGACGTGGCCGCGGGCCCGGGCGCGGGAGGGAGGAGGGAGCCGGTTGGACGCGGACGGACTCCCGCCACCCTCCCCACCGCGACCGGGGGGGGCCGCGCCTGGGCATCACCGGGATGTGGGCGGGGGGGGGGCGCCCAGCTGGGGCGCGGGACTGCCGAGGGGCACCTTTTGGTCCAGGAGGTGCAGGGGCGCTCGCAGAGCCGGCCCTCTCCTCGTCGGGGTGCACGGAGAATGAGGGCTCCCTCTCCGGGCCCCGGGTGGGGGAGGGACGTCCAGGGCGCACAAAAGGCCCTTGTGAGAGGAACGGAATCTTCTGGTGCGTCTTCGCTCTGGCCATCCTCGGGAAGCGAAGGAACTTAAAACTCGAACCCTTTCCCAGGCCCAGGCCAGGTTCCCCCCTGGGGCCGCCCGCAGCGCCAGGGTTGTTCCACCCGGTGTCCCAGGCTTGATCCCCAGGGCAGAGACGCAGGACATCAGATGGAGCGTCCTCTCTGGCCCGGGACAAGGATGGAGCTCTGACCTCCCGCAGTCTCTGCCGGCTGGGGAAGAAGCCGCATAAATGGGCGCATTCTTTCCCGGGCCGATGGGCAAGGCGGAGGAGAAGCCTTAGTATGGATGTAAGCTATCTGATTTAATAATTATTTTCTAAGAGTTAACTTAAGGAAATAAAAACAGCAACCAGTATTTATACTCAAGGTTTATAGGCGTGTTGCTTATGATGGGGGGGGGGGCTTACCAAACAACATGAAAGATTAGAAAGATGTGTACTGGCACGCCCACAGCGGCCACCTCTGGTGAGGCTAATTTTCTCTAGGTTTCTGTAATCACGTTTTCCCTAATAAAAGAAACAGAACTTAAACACACACACACACACACACAACACAAAGGGGCCAAAGATGTAATATATTGGGTAGGGCTCTTGCAGTTGACCCAGGTTCAATCGCTGCCACCCCATTGGGTCCCTTGAAGCCAGGATCCCTGAGCACACCCCCCTCCCCCCACCCCAGAGTGTTAAAAAGCACGAACAGGGCCAGAGCAATAATAGTACAGGGGGTAAGACGTTTGCCTTGTATGTGGCTGACCTGGGTTCAATCCCTGGTATCCCACATGTTCCTTCCAACACTACCAGGAGTAACCCTGAGCACTGCAATACCGAAAAATCAAAATATTTAACAAGCATGACCATGAAGAGAAAGAAGCAGCAGCGGGGAACTGTTGCTGGCACGTGGACCCCACGGGTTCCCAGGCTGAGGCAGCTCGAGCTCCACTGTGTTTAATTAACACAAACTGCGGAGACCTGCAGGCAAAACCGTAAAGCTGGGATTTTAACAGGCCTGAGGGACCTCACCTGATCCAAACAGAAAGCAATCATCTGGCTACCTCCCCAGCCGATCTGTCAAACTGTCCATCTGTTTACCTGTGGGCTACAGCTCAGCCAACCCTCTGTGAGCAAACACCTTCATGCAGGTTCAATCCAGGGTACCACACTGTCCATCCCCCACTCCACACACGTACCACTGGGTGTGGCCCCAGAGCAAGCGTTCGCACACACACACACACACACACACACACACACACACACACCTTTCTCCCCTCAACTACACTTAGCAATTCCAGTTCAGAAGTAACCAACATCTAACCTGTAAATAACTTGATATTAACTTGAAGCAGTTGTAATTTTCCAGTCCCTGGTTTCCACATGACCCGTGGAGTCCACCAAATACTCATTTATTTGGGCTTGGACCAGGGACTTTTGCCAAAGAGCTAACAAAAGCTCCCGGTCTCTGGACAGAGCTGGCAGAGCCGGGCTGCGGATGAGTAAGCCGGGGAAGTGCACACCTCTACGCTCCCTGTTCTCTGTCCAAACCTCCCCGAAGAGGCCAAACCAACCTTCCACCTTGAGCATTTTAATGAGAAAGCTAAAACATACATTGGTTCTTTAGACAACTTTTGCATGAAGGTCATGTCATAAAATGTAAGGCTATGTTAATAGACACTTTTATCCGTCTTTCTGGATCTCATTACCTTCTTGTAATTTAAACCAGAAACTATTTTTCCTTTTAATCTCAAGGAGAAAATAAAAAAAAACAACAACGAACTCTTGCCTATGAGAGGCCCTTAACATGAAAAGAGAGGGCAAAGGGTGTGTGTGCTGGAGTGCTTTGGAACAGCTGTTTGCAAAACTCTCAGTCAACCTGGAAAAAAAGGTACCTGGTTGGGGGCAGAGAAATAGTACAGCAGGTAGGGCACTTGCCTTGCATACAGCTGATCCGGGTTCAATTCCCGGCATCCCATATGGTCCCCAGAGCACTGCCAGGAGTAATTTCTGAGTGCAGAGCCAGGAATGAGCCCTGAGCACCAATAGGTGTGGTTTCCCTCTCGGCCACGCCCCTCACCCCCCCCCCCAAAAGGTACTTTCGTGTTGGAGAGATAGTACATGAGTTTAGGCTCTTGCCTTGCAGGTGATCGACCCTGGATCAATCCCTGGAACTCCATATGGTTCCGCAAGAACCTCCAGGAGTGACCCCTGACAACAGAGCTAGGATAAGCCCTGCACACCACAATGCTTCCTCCAAGGTAAACTGAGGCACACGCTGAGGATGGGCATGAGGCATGAACACAGCAGACATGTCCTTCCAGACACAAGCTCTCCCATCTGAGGGTTGCCTTGCGTCCAGGGAAGCATGATGCCCAGGAGGCCAGCTAGCCCTGCAGATAAGCCTGCGGGTGGCGGGCAGTGGGTGCCGAGTTCAACAAAGACTCCTCTGTGGCCTTCTCAGGGACGGGGCAGAGGGGCGAGCATCCAAGCTGCTGGGGCAGGAGGACCAGGGAGAAAGATGCGCTGTTCCTACCCTGACTCCCCACGGCCGTGGCCTTGGGCAAGCAAACAGCACTGCTGACTTCGGCCGCCGTCGGGCGGACGGGCAGAGAGTGGCGGGCAGGGTGCCCAGCCAGCCACAGCTGGGCACGATAAAGGGCCACTGGCAGAGCTGTTGACAGTCTGAGGGCCATGAGCTGCCCTTGCCCCTGTACATGCCTGGTCCTGAGCAGGGGCTTCCTCATCCTCCCCACGGAGGCTCCTCACTCCTAGAAATAAAGTCGGAAGAAATTGAGATGTCAGGAGTGAACATGTGATCCATTTACCTGTGTGTGTGTGTGTGTGTGTGTGTGTGTGTGTGTGTGTGTGTGTTTCTCTGTCCAGGAGAGAGAAAGTCCTGCTTGATTAGAGGTGGGAATCTCTCCAAGATGTTTGCTCCTGAAATTTCAGTCTCAGGCAGCGAAGTGGTCAGGTGACAGTCCTGTAGGAACCCCCACTCCTTGCTCTTGGCAGGGGCCGAGAGGTCAGGGGGTTTGTAGAGAGTAACTGAGAACCGTCCTTTGTCTGTCGCACGTGTCCAGGGACTCGGTTCCGGAACATCCTGGAAGGCTGTTCTCCAGGGCCGGTGAGGTAGGCAGGACCGACCCAGTGCACTCAAGGGGTCCTCAGGCTAAGTGCTCCTTCCGCAGCTCGCCAGGTAACAGGACTGGGACAGGGACGGTGGTCACCACCTGATTCTGAAACACAAATCTCTTGATTCTCTCAAATACCCAGAGGAAGATGAGCAGGATGCTGACATACTGGATCCAGGCGAACTTGATCATTTCCCAGAACCCTGGGCGATAGGTGCAGGGTTAAGGAGTCAGCCAGGTTTTTGGAAGTTAAGTTATTCAGCCCAAATTGAGGCTGGAAATGGCAAAAATGCCACAAATACCCACAAGAAAAAAAGAAGGGGCTGGAGTGACAGCACAGCGAGTAGGGCATTTGCCTTGTATGCGGCCGACCCGGGTTCGATTCCCAGCATCCCATATGGTCCCCCGAGCATCACCAGGAGTAATTCTTGAGTGCATGAGCCAGGAGTGACCCTTGTGTACTGCTGGTGTGATCCAAAAGACAATAAATAAATAAATAAATAAATATCCTTACTTAAAAAAAAAAGAGAGACAAGAGAGTATTACTATGTAAATAAGGGTGATTTTGATCTAGAATTCCTCAGAAAGAAATGTGGCCAGGAAATGCCTTTACCCACACAGGAAGTACAGAAAAACCAGGTAATTTATGTGGGGCCGCTGCCTGCATGGGGACGTCTCACCTCTGTTCCTTCTTGGGACAACTGAGAAATGCTCTTTGCAGAAACTAAGCCATGGATGCTCTTTAACTGAAAGGATATTCGATGACTTCCAGCGGGTACCGGATCACAGCATCAATCACAAACGGAGCCTCGGCGGCCCTGCCCACCAGCCAGACAGGGTTGGGGACGGTCAGGACAGTGGTGACTGCAAGACAGTGAGGCAGGAGCCCACCTAAGCGCTCTCTGGCCAAAAGAGACCAACAGCAAGGCAGACACATTGACAACTCTGCCCTGCACACCGGCTCCACCGAAACGGTCCCAAAGGAAAGAGAAACTGAATGTGAAAAGCTGCCCACAAGTTATTTGGTAGAATATCTGTGAAAATACTTGGGTGCAGGGCGTGGGAACAGCCTATGGGTGGGTCTATAACTGCTCAGTGGCTAATTAGAGGCACATTATGCTACCACTAAAATCCACACTAATTAAGACTTTATAACTGTGTCATGAAATAATTGATATTACAAAGTGAAAAAAAAATAAGTTGGATCCCGAATTGTGATAGCAGCAGTATAAAAAGGAAAAACAATCCTGCATTTGGACAAAGACAGGGAGGAGTAAGGAAAGAAAAGTTGAGTTGATTTCAGAATTACTTAAACAATTATTTATGCCACACATGGCAGTGCACGGGGGCAACTTATGGCTCTGTGCCCCCAGCAGTGATCAGGGGCCTGTGGCTTATTTCTTATGGGAAGGCCAAGGATGTAACTCTGTGGTAGAGCTCTTGCCTTACACATGGGGGGGGGGGCAAGGTTCAATCCCCAGTACTGCAGAAAGAAAATTCTGTATTTGGGGGGCGGTCTGTGTGATTTGGGCCTCAGGGCTTACTCCTGGCTCTATGCTCAGGTGCGGTTGGGGGACTATATGGGGTGCCAGGGGATTGAACCCAGGTCAGCCACGTGCCAGGCTTCCACCTTACCTGCTGTATTATCTTGGTAGCCTCCAGATCCTGTATTTCTGGGGCAATGCTGCTGCAGAAATACTACACAACATTGAAACTGTAGGCTCGTCTGTGTAGTAGCCAGAATGTCTGGCTTCCAAGTAATACTTTAGCAGAAAACTCTGACCATAGGCCAGCCAAAAGTGCTGGGCCCAGCCACGGACCCCAAGCCAGCAGCGGGATGAACGCGGCACTAGTTCAGTTCACTGGCACAGGTCTGCCGACCCAGGAGGGCTCTTGGTAGTAGAGACTGGACAAACTCACGGAGCCGCCTCCTCTGCTCACTGTGCAGTCCCCGGTCTGGACCCTTGCAGCATGACGAGTGCTCCCCAGAGCCCCCTGTGACCCAGGAGGATGTGGGGAACGTCCACATGCCTCGGCCCCACTCACCATTCCTCTCCTGGTAGGCAGCGACAATGCGTGTCAGGTCATAATCCCAGGCAAAGGGGCTGGTCCCGTTGATGACTGACACCTGGGATATGGCAGGACAAAACGGTGAGTATCTGGGCAGCGGCACCTTGCTCAAGGGACCGCGTGCTGTGCGTGTGGGGGCCGCCGGCAATGAACCCCAGCTACCAGGAGCAACCCCTCCGCATCACTGGGTACTGGTAGGGCTGTCTGGCCACCTATGCTGCTCGGAGGCCACCCTCTCGCTCCTGGTGGTCTAATCCAGTGTTGGATACTCTTTTCTTCCGTGTGGGTGGCCCAGCGAGGAGAATGCCCGCCTTTCGAGCCAAGGCCAGGAGTCGGATGCCCCATGCTGCCCACAAGTGCTTGCACTGCCATGGCAAGTGTGAGGAAGTGGGAGAGGAGAGCGCACGCAAGGGGCAGGGATAAGATAGTGCAGGGGTGGGATGCCTGCCTGGCATGCAGCCAATCACAGTTTGATCTCTGGCACCAAGTAGTTTCCCTGAGTACTGCTAGGGGTGAGCCCAGAGCACCCAGCCAGGAGTACCCCTGAGCACTGTTGGCTCTGCAGCCCAGCCCCCATCACCTAACAGAAAGGTGGGCCCCTGGCTGGTGAGAAATGGAAGTAGAGTCTGGCAAGAAGTCTCTCCCTCTCTCCCCCTCATTTTTTTGGACCACATCTTGCTCTCTGCTCATGAGTGAGCCCTACTGTTGCTCGGGGACCACATTTGGTGCTGAGGATTCGTTGAACAATCCTCTACTTGTACGATCTCTCTGGTGTGCCTGCATCCATCTATGCATCCGTCCATCTGTCTACCTCCTTCTGGTGATCTCAGTTCTGTTGCCAATGTCTACTTGTCTTTTCATTGTGTCTATTCACTAACATTATACCCTTCTGTCGTGCACAAGGCCTTACAATACTTATCCTCTGGCATTTGCATAAGTCAGTTGAATTCCTTTCATTTCAATTTTTCATTTTCTTCTTGTGGAGAGGTGGGGATGTTGGGCTACAGTCCGCAGTGGTCAGAGGTCACTCCTGGCTGTGCTCAGGGAACCATATGCTGTTCTGGGGTCCAGAATAGGGTCGGTGGCATGCAAAGCAGCATGCCTTAACCCCTCCCATATATCTCCAACCCATCCACTTCCTTGCGAATGCCAAGGTTTCATTTTGTAAAATACCCGAACAGTCTTCCATTGTATGAACATACCACTTCCGCGTTGGTTTTTGGGCCACCTCTGGCTTAGCACAGGTCCCCTCCTACTGGTGCTCAGGGGGCCGTAGGAGTGCTGAGGGTCGTGTCCGGATTAGCCACATGCAAAGCGTGTCCCTTACCTGCACACTCTCTCCCTGGCCCCCAGACCACTTCTTTCTTACACACTCTACCAACAGCACTCCGGCTGCTTCTGCATTGTAGCTGACGTAAACAGCATCAATAGACACTGGATCGATATGACTTTCGAGGTTAATGTTCCAGTGTTCTTGGCTGGATCATCCACTAAGTGTAGCAGCCCCCCGCCCCCCAAAAAAAGTTCATCTGGGGAGCCAAAGAGATGGTACAGCAGGTAGGGTGCTTGCCTTGAACACAGCTGACCCAATTTCCATCCCTGACACCATTATAGTACCTTAAGTCCCACCAGGAATAACCCCTGAGAACAGAGCCAGGTGTGATAACCCCTGGGCACAGCAAAGGTATGGCCCCCGCCCGGAAGAAAAAACCCTCAAAAAATGCTCCTGTCAGGAAAGTAAGCTTGCCAGCATGAGACTGATGGTCACACGGCTACTCTATCTTTGTCTTCTTAAGGACACTCCATTGCTTTTTCCAGGATCAATGCATATTTAACATTCCTACTGATGTGCACCAAGCTTCCTTCTCTTCCCACCCTCCTCCGTGCTCGGTGCCCATGACGTGGCCGTTCTTGCAGGCAGGGGCTCGTGTCTCCTGGTGGTCTTAATTTCCAATTTCCTGACATGAACATTTTTTGTGGGTTTTTTTCTTCTGGGTGGAGGGCACTCCTCGCTGTGCTCAGGCCTTATTCCTGGCTGTTTTCAGGGGTTACTCGTGGTGGGGCTTGGGGAACAGATGTGGTGTCAGAGATGGAATCTGGGTCAGCTATGTGCAAGGCAAGCACCCTACCTTTTCGCCCCCCAAAGGAACATCATTGGGCCACACCCAGCGGTGCCTCGGGCTTATTCCTGGTTCTGCTTTCACTCCTGGCAGGCTGGGGTGGACATGTGGGAGGCTGGGGATTGAGCCCAGGTCAGCTGCATGTGAGACAAAAGCCTACCCCCGTACTATTGCTCCAGTCCCTCAATTTTTTTTTATAAAAATATCAAAGGTTCTAAACTTTTAGTTATAAGATAAATAATATCTAAGTCACTAATACTTAGAATAATCACTGAAACTAGTAATACTGTATTATATGAATAAAATTTGCTGAGAAGGGAACTTAATGGTTCACACAAACGCTCGATGTGTTGGTTGACAGTCACGTTCGTTAGACACGCGGATCCCTCTCACACATGTATCAAATCCTGATGGTGGATAACTTTTTGTAGTTTTAATAAGAGAAATTTACTTAGAGAAATGTGAGGGGAGAGAAATACATGTTCAAGGGAGAACATGGGCTTCTCTGGAAGGGATAAAGCGCATAGTGGATAATTTAAAACCGCTGAATTTTTTTCTGATGGGGATTGAACCAAAGGTCTCACATATGCAAGGAAGGTGCTCCACTGCTGACCCCATTCCTGGCTGACAATGGACTACATCACAGTCACAGTCACAGTCCTCCCGTTGTTCATCGATTTTGCTCGAGCGGGCCCAGTAACGTCTCAATCATGAGACTTGTTGTTACTGTGTCTGGCATATCGAATACGTCATGGGGAGCTTGCCAGGCTCTGCCGTGCGGGCGAGATACTCTC
>JAOXYA010140028.1:0-10120 GCA_028565675.1 Sorex palustris | reverse complement strand
CACCCGCCCTCCCCCCCCCTCCACCCGCCCTCCACCCCCCCTGCACCCGCCCTCCGTCCCCTTGCACACGCCCTCGGCTACCCCTGTACCTGCCCCCCAGCATGCTAGCCTCCATCCACTCTGCCCTTTGTACTCCTGCATTCCACCACCCCTAATCTTCCCTTCTGGGAAAGCCTCCCATGTTCTCAGTTTAGGGAGACCACTGCTGCTCTTGGTGGGTCTCTCCTACAAGCACTGACCACCCCCAGGAGCCCCCGTTGCAGGCCCTGGGGGTGTTCGGCTGTTGGATGCTTTTCCTCCACCTCATCCCACATGTTTATGAGCATGTTCACGAACATGCACGTATACAGGTGCATATGGATGCACTATGTCATATGGGAACATCTGTGCACATGGGTGTGGGTGTGAACATGTAATCATGTACGCACTGCCATGTGAGCTGTGTGTGTGAACACGTGTGCACATGGGCATGCATGTGGTGGCTCTGCAGTGGAGTGTCTGGTCCAGCTTTTACCCAGAGTCTCACCCGAAAGGGCAGGGTCGGGTGCTACCACACAAACCCTTGACCTTGTGGGAGTGAGTGAAGAGGGACAGTGCTGGGGTCTCTGGTGAGCAGCGGGTGACCACAGCAGCGCTCCCCTCCAGTTTCACTCCAAACAGAGCCGTTCCCAGCCTCCAGGGAGGGCGGTCCTGAGGAGCTATTCAAGAAGAACCTTCCGGAATGCCCATGTCCATCGTAGGGCTATGCCTGGCTGAGCTGGGAGAGGAGGTGTGTGCAGGGACAGGGCGCAGTCACTGCTGGTTGATGCCCGGTGCAATGCCAGCATCTGCCCGGGGGTAGCATGAACCCAGCCCCGAGCAGGAAGGGGTGCAGAGGGGGCACGAGAGTCCAGGTGCTATAAGGGACGTGGCTGCAGAACGAGAGTAGATGAAGGAGGTGCCTGGGGAGGGGTGTGGCAGCGGGTGGGAACCTGGGAGCAGTGGGTGGGCCTCAGGGGTGGGGAGGCCTGTGCAGCTTTGTGGAAGCCCTGAGGGGTCAGAGGAGTCCCCAAGCCATGAGATATGGGCTTGGAGCTGGGGCCCTTCCCATGGCAGGGGACCAGGTGCCCACACCTATGGGTCCAGCAGCTTGGCCTGCCCAAGGTAATGGTGCCCCTGCTCATCCAGAACCTGGGGACCCTGCGAGCTCCCATGGGTGATATTTCCGGGCTCAGCACCCCAGAACATGTGGCCAGGGGTCTTCAGCGGTGTGCCCTGGGAAGCCCCAGGCCAGCCCCCATGGCCCTGCTGGAGAAGCCACCCCCAGGCTCCCAGCCCAGGGCTGGGCACCAGCACTTGAGATTTGATTACAGAGAGCGTTTTGGCTTCATTAAAGTTCATTTAATGAGCCATCCAGTGTAATTGAGCTGAATAAGAATGGCCTGCTGGCTGGTGCCCCGCCCCCTGGACAGCCACTTAATCGAGGGGAAGAGCAAATACATCAGTGATGTAGACGGAGATGGCTCAGCCGGGGGGTATGGGGGGCGGTGGAGCATGCCGGCTTCAGCCTTTCCTCCTGCAGGCCTGGGGTCCTCTGAGCCTGGGGTCACCGGGCCCGGATGGGCTGTGGGGTCAGTTTCTGATAGTTGCTGCAGAGGTGACCCCGGGGTGGTGGACTGAACACCAGCCTCCTTCACGCCCCACAAACTCTGTAGGGCTGGGAATCCCCACTCTGGATCTTACTCGACCTCTCCCTCTCTCTCCTGACCTCTCCCGCTCTCTCCCGACCTCTCCCGACCTCTCCATGCGGGGTCCTCAGTGGGGAACAGCACCCTGGCCTCGGTGGGCAGGTTTGGAGCCGGGGACCCTCAGGGGGATGCGCTGCTCTCTGAGGAAGCAGCTGGGTGTCTCCGGCCTTGTCTGTCCCCACATCTGCCTTTCCAGGTTCATCCAGCCTGAGTCCTGGCCTGGAGATGGGCAGTGTCCCCCCAACCTCCTCCCCATCCGCTCCTCGTGTTTCCTGGAACCAGTTCCAGGGCACAGACAGGAACGGGCAGTCACAACCCAGAGGTTTTTGGGGACAGTCCCATAGCCTAGTTGGCCGTCACCTCGGGGTGACGAGGGACCAGGATGTGCATCCCTCACTTGTGCCACTGATAATGGAAATAGCCTCTTGGCCCTGAACTCTGGAGCTGAAGCCAAAGGTCCAGGGAGAGAGCCGGGCCCATCTCAGCCCTGGGCTTGGTGTTCCTGCATCTGCCGGCTCTTCGGCCTCCACCCCACCCCGCTGGAGAGGACCTTGGATGCGCTTGACGGCCAGGTTAACCCTGGCACTCTGGATGAGAGGTCCCAGTCATTCTGGATGACATGCAGGGTCCCCAGTCCCCAGTGGCCGCAGTGGGGTGCTGTCTGGCCTCCCTCCCTGCCCCTGCCCTGTGCCACTCTCAGCACCCGCCCCCCCTACCCCTGGGCTGATCCTTTCTGCCCCTGGCCTGAGTCTGTGCCAGGGAGCCCGGGAGCTGTAGCTGTGCCCCACTGCCTCCCTGGGGGCCCCCTTCGGAATGAGATTGGGACTGGGACACGCAGACACTGCCCGGGGTGGGGCACCGTCACAGAGGGGGGCCGACCAGAGAGGGAGGAAGTGGCTCCAGTTCCCCGGTGTAGAGAGGCTGTGTGGACAGAAGCCCTGAGTTTGGCAGCAAATCACGGGTGAACTGCGGGTGGGTCTCAGTGGGGGAGGGGCTGAGACCACACACCCTGGCGGGGGTGGGGCAGGAGACCCTCCCCCACCCCAGGAACCTCCAGTCCCCTCTCCCGGGTCTAATAAGGGATAATGCCTTTTCTCCTCCTTTATTTGCCCGGGGTGCCTGTTATTTTCTTTCTTTTAGAATCCAATTTTCTCCTGACATTTCTACCTAATGTAGCAGAGCTTCGTCTCTGAAGAAGGGCAAAGCGGGCCTCCCTGTGGGAATCCCCGGGGCGCACCGGGAGGTGGCAGGGCTGCCTGGTTCGAAGGGCTGGGGGGCACTTTCCCAGGGCCCCGGGTGCTGGCTTGGGTGGGCAGGGTGGGTGGGGCGGGGGCGGGTGAGCACTCTGCAGCTTCTCCAGGAAAAGTGGGTCCCAACAGAGGAGTTGGGAGTCGGGGGCGGAGACTGCCCCCAGCCCTGCTGTCCCATGGAGCCCCCAGGGGTCTCTGTGCTCTGAGAGGCTGGAGGATGGAGGGATGCAGGAGAAAGGGTGCCAGCAAGCGAGGGGGGCTGCAGTGGGGGGGAGTCGGGGCCGGTGCTGTCCTGGGAAGGACTGTGGGAGCTAGGGTTTGAGCTGGTGAGTGGGGCAGTGAACTGGGGTCTCCTCCCTGAGGCCCGACAGCTGCAGTAGGGTTGGGGTGCCCACCCCAAGCCTGTTCTGTATCTGCTTCTCTGAGGAGTTCACCCCTGGCCCCCCAAGCTCCCCCATAAGCCCCAGCCCCTTGCAGCCCCTCTACAAGCATCCTGCAGACCCCCGCCCACTCCCCAGCTGTCTCTGTCTGCTGTCTTCTCCCCTGGCCCCTGGGCGCCTTCTCCCTCCTCTCCCTGACTCCACCCTGGCCACCTGCCTCAGGAGGCCGCTGCCCCAGGGTCTTCCCTCAGCTCAGGCCTGCAGTGCGGGTGTCCTGCAGTGAGGACCGTGCTCGCACGTGGCCCTGTTCTCCTGCAGCCGCCCAGTCTCATCCTGGCCTTCCTCAGAAGGAAACCCAGAGCCAGAGGCCGCTGGCCCACAGCGCCTCCTGTCTGTACCCCCTTGCTTCTGCCCTTCCCTCATCCCTGGCTTCTTCCCACCTGCCCATCCCCACCAGAGGGGGCTTCTCCACGCCTGAGTAGAATGAGGCCGGCTGTCCCCTCACCTCCTGGTCAGGGCAGCCAGCGCTGCCCCACTCTGGTGTGCCTGCAGATGCCAGGGCATCCCAGGTGCGGGGCTCGCAGCTCACTCGCGTCTGTGGGTGAGTTGCCGCTCCCTGGCTTCTCTCCCCGCTGCCCACCAGCCCCCTCACCGCGAGGCCCGCAAAGCAGTAGCCGTGGGTGCGTTGTTTCTTGGATCCGCGGAGGCATGGCTGCTCCTTCCCCTGTTTACTCCTTAAATCGTCATTAGGGCCAATGGTGTGGTGAACCCCAGTGGCGGCCTGGGTGGGTGTGCCTGCTGGGGTTAGGGGGAGGGGGGCACCGTGGAGTGTTAGGGAAGGGGGGTGGCCGGCCATTGGGCTTTGAGGCACGGAGATTCGTAGATCTAACTTCAGCCGAGGAGGGGGAGTCTGCTGGAAGGTTGTGAGGAGGGTGTATTTCACACTGGTGTGTGTGTGTGTGTGTGTGTGTGTGTGTGTGTTTACGGGGTCTGCTGAAAGATTGTGAGGAATATTTTACACTGATGTGTGTGTGTGTGTGTGGGGTGGGGTCTGCTGAAATATTGTGTGGAGGGTGTAGTGTGTGTATATGTGTGTGTGAATGGGGTCTGCTGAAAGATTGTGAGGAAGGTGTATTTCACACTGGGGTGTGTGTGTGTGTGTGTGTGTGAGGTCACACTGGGCGGCACTCTGGGGTCACTTCAGGCAGTGTTTGGGGCATCCTGTGGTGGCGGGTGTTGAACCCAAGGTTCCTGCAGCCAGAGCCTGCGCTTCATAAAGCCCTTGGGGCCTCTCCTGCTCTGTGTTTACTATCTGCCCTGCAGGAAAGAAAAAGAAAAAGAGAAAGTACAGGAGCAGAAGGAAAACACAAGTGAGAGAGGCATGGGGGGCGCTGAGGGTCTGGGCTGGTGTGCTGCAGACTCAGCAAGCGTTGGGGCTCTGATAAATGCCACTGCTTTGGGGGCCATGCTCGCAGTGCTCAGGGCTGACTCCTGGCTCTGTGCTTGGCAATTGATCCCGGATCAGCTGTGCGCAAGGCAAGCACCTTTCCTGCTGCACTCTCACGCTGGCCCCAAAATGGGGTTTTCTGGGCCGGTTGTTTACATGTGCATAATCTTAGGAAGGAGGGATTGCTGTTGACTCATGTACCCTGACAGCTCTGTAAAGCCCCCCATCAGCTTTGAAAATGCTTCCCAAACCTTGTCAAGACAGGAAATGTGAGGATGACCCAGGAGGAAAGTATTTTTGCTTTTCCTTGTGACTCCTGGCCCCTCCCAACATCCCAGGTCTCCCCCAGACCCCAGCACAATTTGCTGTCCACGTCAAGGTGTCTGGCCTGAGCCCCTGGTTGCCCCCTGGGCTGGGCCTACCCTTTAATCTCTTTTTTGTCTGTCTTGCAGCAACCTCTCCAGTAACCGCCTCACCACCTTGTCGTGGCAGCTCTTCCAGACACTGAGTCTCCGGGAGCTGTAAGTGGGGGCCTGAGGACCGTCTGCGCTGGGGGTGGGGGTGGGAGAGACTGGGAGAGGCATGGGAGCCCCAGAGTACCACCACACTGCTTGATGTTGGTGTTTCTGGGCGTGGCTCATTTCAGGGATGGGACATTTGTCCCTCTGAAGGACCAGCTTCTGTCATCTATCGGTAAAAGAGTTGATGTTTGTATCAATAGTCGAGCATTACTCATGGCTTTGTCGATAAATGGTGGGTTTTGTTGACCTCTACAGCAAGTGGCCCTGGAGAAGGGTGAGACTGTAGCTCCCGTACAAAGGCTTCGTCGTGTGTGTGTGTGTGTGTGTGTGTGTGTGTGTGTGTGTGTGTGTCCACGGCCCAGAAGGCTGGCAAGGTGCAGCCAAGACCAACTTGATGGGGACTGACAGGAGCAGCACTCAGTCTTGGTGCCCTGACTGCTGGCATTCTCTTGTCACCGCCTGTGACCCTGTGCAGCCTCTCAGGTGTGGGGATGGGCAGCCGGCAGGACAGGGGCGGGAGAAGCCATATTTTTGTGCTGCATATGGACTGCCCAATTTTCCACAGTCCCAGACAGATCAGACCTGCCCACTCCAGCCCATCCAGAAGCCATGCCTACACTATAAAACAACAATCAAGGCAGCCACCCTGTAGACCAGCCACCAGAGAGCCATGCCTACACTGTAAACCATGGCCACTAAAATAATCTCGTCTGGGCTGGAGCCATTAGTACAGTAGGGAGGGTGTTTGCCTTGCATGTGGCCAAGCCGGGTTCGATCCCCCAGCATCCCATCTGGTCACCTGAGCACTGCCAGGAGTAATTTCTGAGTGCAGAGCTAGGAGTAACCCCTGAGCATCGTCAGTTGTGACCCCCACCAAAAAAAGCCAAAAAAAGAAAACCACCCCTCACCTGTGCTAGAAACCAGGCCCACCAGACAGCAACGCTGTAGACCATGCCCACCAGACAGCTATACCACAGACCACCAGAAGCCACGCCCATCCTCTAAACCATGCCCACAGTCAAACCACACCTACACTATAAACCACGCCCACAAGGCAGGGAGACTGTAAGCCACACCCGCCAGAGCTACGATCATGCCACAAGCCACGCCCACAAACCACGCCCACCAGGCTGCTACACTAGATCACGCCAATCATAGCCACGTCTATATGTTAAAACCACGTTCTCACAAACCACATCACCAGGCAGCTACTCTGCAAGCCACGCGCATAAACCATACCGGGCAGAGACACTGCAGACCACGCCCACCCAGGCGGCCACGCCCATCCAGGCAGCCACTTTGCTGGAGCGCTGGTTGGATGCCAGAGAATTTGCCAGCCCGGCTGGAGAGAGGAAATTACCCATGGGGATGTGTGAGTCCTCTGTGTCCAAAGGACAAGCTTATTAAGTTGAGCCAGTGGAGGAGTAAATTGGAAAGCAGTTGCTGCCTGGAGGAAGGGAGGGATCCAGGGCACAGTCCAGCAAACCCTTTTGCTTAGTTACCCAGTTACTCCTCATCCATTCGCTGAGCGCTGGCTTCTTCCTCCTCTCCATCCAGAGGCAAAGGCCATGGTTCCTCCCAGTGCTTGGAGGAGCCGCCTCTGGTCCTTTGTGACCCGGCTGGTCTGGGTCGAGTCACTGTGTGTGCTGCCCTGTCCTCAGTGAGGGCCCTGACAGGTCACCCCTGCTCCCACACTCGTTTGCACCCCTTTTGGAGCCCCTGCTTGGTGACAGGCAGTCTGGAAAGACATAGCCACTGTGATTCATCATTTGCACCCCTGTGGGGCCCATGGGCGGGCTTGGCTGCTCCTTGGGATATAGGCACTTGGGGAAGTCGAGTGTCTGGTGGCAGCGAGGGGTGGTCGTGTGCAGAATGGCTTGCCACTGCACCCACTCTGTCCCTGCTGTCTGATGTGTGCATGTGTGCGTGTGTGTGTGCGTGTGTGTCTCTCTCCCATGCCAGGATCTGCTCTGTGAGAAGTTCTGGAAAGGGCCCGTGAGCCCTTCCTCTTTTAGGGACCCTGGAACTCATGCTGGGGTCCTTTCCCTCAGGGAGCTGTAGTAGGATGAGGGTGGGGGTTTTCTGGAGTCTCAGCCCTCCTGCTCCCTCCTCTGGAGACTGGCCCCCAGCTCGCTCGGGGACAGTGGGGTGTGCAGTGGCTGTGCCTGGACCGAGAGTCCTTATTCCTTCTTAGACGCCGTGGGGTGTGGTGTCAGCGGTGCACGGCCTGTTCCAGAAGGCCAACTCTCTCCCAGACACCCTGTGGCCCCGATGTCTCCTTGGCGGGTGGGGTGGTATCTCGGGGCTGAGGGGGAGCATGACTCTCTTCCCGACCTTTGGGAGGAAACCATGGTGCTGAGGAACAAAGCTGCCGTTTCCCTGGTAGGGGCATGGGTTTTCTTCTCTTTCTTTCTCTCTTTTTTGGGGGCTTTTGAGGATGCGTCGACTGTTGCCAGTGGAAAATTTATCTTTTGGCCGGAGGAGCCGCGAGCTGGCTCAGTGCTGAGGCTCTGATTAAAATCCAAACAAGCCAGTTCCTGGCACATGGCAGAGGGGGCGCGTTCCTGCCCAGCTTCCTGATGTCTGAGCCGGCCACCATCTGCCATGCGACAGCGAGGCTGCCAGAGTCGGCCCTGTGGGGCCCCAGGGGCCGGCCATGGACAGGGCCGGCATGTTCAAAGAGAAGGAATCTCAGCCCCGAGGCGAGCATGGCCGGAGGGACACAGCCAAGTGCTTTGGAGAACAGGAGTTCTCCAGGGCACAGACATGGTGATATCCACTTGGGCCACTGTCTGCTGGGAGAGTGGGGACCAGGAGGGCCTGAGGGTCTGTCTGTCCCACCATGCCCTTGTGCTGTTGGGGGTGGGGTCTCCATCAGAGGCTGTGCACTCTCTGCTTGTCCACTAGAAGAGCTGGGGCCAGGGTGGCAGGACAGTGGGGAGGGTGTTTGCCTGGCATGCAGCTGACCTGGGTTCGATCTCTGGCATCCCATACGATCCCCTGAGCTGTCAGGAGTGATTCCTGGGTGTAAAGCCAGGAGTAAGCCCTGAGCATCGCCGCATGTGGCCCTAAAGCAAACCCAAACCCCTTTAGCAGAGAAGAGGAGGGTGCCGAACCCAGCTGACAGGGATCGGGAGGGGCAGGAGTCAGCACCCCAACATGACGTGGGTCCTGGGGTCCTAGGGGCTCTTTCAAGGTTCTGAGCACCCTTCCCACTTTCCCCAGCTGCTCTTACCAGAGATGGGTGAAGCCCCCAACCCCCATGCTGGTGCCTCCTTCCAGAAGCTTCTTTCTGGATGGGGCGCTCCGAGTGGAGTCCTGGGAAAGATAAAAATCGCAATAGATCAGCATGCTGGGACCATCGCGGGGTGCCTGCCGTGCCCTGGACTTACTTTCCGCTGACTTTTGTGTTTCATTTTCTTTTTTGTTGTTTTGAGCTCACCTCTCCCCCCCCCACCCCAAGCTGAGCTTGTGGTGGGGGCATGCCCCATTTCACTGACTTCTGTGAGCTCAAGGCGGTGGTTGTGGCTTGTAGCCGGTGTCCCCAACTCTCAGGCTCCATGGCCCAACCTTACTGCTGGGGATCTGGTGTGGTGCCAGGAGTGCGACTCGGAGACTCGGGTATCTGGCTGGGGTGCTCGCACGTCTTCCCCTTTACAAAGGAGGGTGGAACCATGCACCCTGAAATCCAGGCAGGCGTCAGAGGGCTGCCTGAGAGGCGAGGAGAGGGTGCAGAGGAGGAGAAGTTCTGAAGCCCAAGATCCGGGAGCGGGGGAGGGGGGCGGCGGCGACAAGCTCTGCATGCAGAACCTTCCAGAAACACCTTGATGACTCCATGTGTGCAGACCTTGATCAGGCAGGGGAGAGGCGGGCTGGTGTGAGCCTCGAAGTGCGGGGGGCTGGCCGGGCTGCAGCTCCTTCTTTCCTTCCCTCTTTCCTTCCTTCTCTCCCTCTTTCCCTCCCTCCTTCCCTCCCTCCTTCCCTCCTTTCCTCCTTCCCTCCCTCTCTCCTTCCCTCCCTTCTTTCCTCCTTCCTTCTTTCCCTCCCTTCTTCCTCCCTCTTTTCCTCCCTCTTTCCTTCCCTCCTTCCCTCCCTTCTTTCCTGCTTCCTTCCCTCTCTTCTTCCCTCCCTCCTTTCCTCCCTTCTCTCCTTCCCCACCCCCAGTGGCTGCTCTAGGGTGCCCACGTCATGCTGGGTGCTGATTCCTGGCTTTTCCATCACCCCCTTCTCATTCCTGGAGCCCCGTGTACTCTCAAGGAAACTGGGGCACCGTTGGCCCCTGGCTTCCAAGGCTGAAACAACCTTCACAGGCTCAAACCCGTCCTCGGAGGGTCAGCCTGGGGGCTGCAGAGCACATGCGGAGAGATCAGGGCCCGCCGGGGGGCTCCCTGGGCTCCCTGGCCTTCCTGCCCTTCCTGGCGGAGCTCAGCTCCTGGCCGCATGACTCTGGCTTCTCAGTTCTGCCTGCGACTTGTCAGGTCAGGAAGGAGCAGAGAGGGGTGATAGCCCTGCTCTGCTGACCCCACAGTCTAGCTCAGCCTGTGCACCCCGATCTGTCCCATCCTGGGGCCACAGCTGGACTCTGACCAACAGCCCCCGGAGAACAGGACCAATTTTGATGGTCCCTGTGCCAGCCGTGCTCTCAAGGCCAGGCCCAGACAGGGACCCTAGGGCTCAGTTAGCTGCCAGCTGATCGCCAGGAATTCCTCACCGAGAGTGAACCACCTGCTTCCCCACCTCCTTCCCTCCCTCCCTCACTCCTTCCCTCCTTCCCTCCTTCCTTCCTTTCTTCTTC
>JAOXYA010139969.1:0-21616 GCA_028565675.1 Sorex palustris | reverse complement strand
CAGTTGTAGACTTACAAGTTTTTGTGCTTGGGTTTCAGTTATACAATGATCGAGTACCCATCCCTCCACCAGTGTCCCTTTCCCCCTCCCTCCCTGGTCCCCCTACCTTCTCCTTCTCACCTTCCCTCCCCCCTTCCTCCAATAATTTTGTTTGTTTGGGGGCCACACCCAGAAATGCTGAGTGGTTATTTCTGGCTCATGAATCACTCCTGGTGGTACTGGAGGACTCTATGGGATGCTGGGAACCGGACCCGGGCAGCCACATGCAAGGCAGCGCCCCAACCACTATACTTTCTGGCCCTCCCCGCAACAAAGAGCCCACGTCAGCTGCCCAGCCACACAGACGGGCTCTTGCACCCAGTTTGTCTCCCAGCCAGCTGGATGGGAATAAGGGTTGCCGGGCAGCGCACTTGCCCGGGTTCGATCCCGCACTGGGCTGTGACGGAGGAGGGCGCGCAGACACAGTGTAACCAAGCGATTTAATTTCCGCTGAATCGGTGGCAATTAAAGTAGAATGTTTGGGAGCAGATATTAAATTCTAGAGAGAATTGCCTTTTAAACTTCGCTTCTGCACGGCAGAGGGATAATAGGAGCAGTTAGGAGTTTCTCTGGAATTCTGTGAGGAAATTATAAAAATCAGGTCAAATGCCCCCTGGGAATCTTTAAACCGTCTATCAGCTTGATCTGGAAGAGCCCAGCAGGGTAGGACGGGGTGGGGGGTCACAGGCTCATGGCCCAATTATCCCATCCGATCGCAGATACCCAGAGCCACTGGGCTGGGTAGGAGCTTGGGAGACAATTCTGAACAGAAGTTTCTAGAAATAGGGACCATAGACTGTTGAGGCAGGTACCTCCAACCCGACTTCATCCCACCCACCTTATCCTGAGCTGCCCCCACCCCCAGCCTCAGTAGGGGGGTTCCCTGCTCCACACATTCACCTCAGAAGGGGGAATAACCCACCCTCATACACTCACCTCAGAGAGGATGACCCGCCCCCCCACACTCACCTCAGCAGGGGGTGACCCACCCCACACATTCGCCTCAGCAGGGGGATGACCCACCCAACACACTCACCTCAGAGGGGATGACCAGGCCCACACACTCACCTCAGCAGTGGGGTGCCCCACTCCCTTCACCCCATTGGCCATGAGCTTCTCTGTGCCTCTGCCATCTGACAGGCTTCCTCTTTCGACTTTTCTCTTTGTTTCACTTACCTGGGCCGGCCCACCTAGAGACGCTAGCGGGGCCATCACCTCTGCACTTTGCCCTGGGCTCCTGCTTACTCACCTCAGGCTGAGGCTTCCCTCCAAGGGCAACATGTGCGTACGTGCACATGTGCGTTCCCTGCATGTATGCGTGGGTGCACATGTGCACGCGTGTACAGTGTCAGGTCTCAGCAGGGGGAATGACCCACTCTCATACACTCACCGACCCGTGTGCTCCGGGCATCCTCGTCCTAGAGCCCTTGTTCCTGGTTTCTGGGTGGTGCTGAAGGAGCTTCACCCTCCAGACAGCCTGGGGCCTCCTGCTTCGTCCTGTCCTGTCACTGTGGGCCCGTGTGAGCTTCACGGGAGGCTTTTCTCTTCCTGCTCAAGATGCTGCTGCCTGGATCGAGCTGCCTCGGCTGGGGTCTCAGCCCCAACAACGAGCACGCCCTCGTCTGCCGCTTCCTTGGCGCCCTCCACAGAGCCTCGTGGCTTTCATGCGTCGTGGGTCTTTCCACTCCTCAGCTGTGCTTATCTCTAAGGATTTTATCTGTTTTTTTTTAAGCACACCCAGCCATGCTTAGGGCTTACTCCTGTCTCTGTCCTCAAAGATCACCTCTGGTGGGACTCACGGGACCACAAATGGTTCAGGGGATCGAACCCAGGTCGGCAAGGATCTTCCAAGTTCCGAAGGACCTGAGTCCCGTTGCTGCAGTCAGGAGGGGACCGTGAGCTCCACTTTTCTGCTCGCTGTCAGCACGGGTCGACCCCCCCCATGTGTGTCCTGCATCTTTATTTATTTACTTTTTCCCCTTACACTTGATATAAACACTGTGGTTTGCAAAGCTGTCCATGATGATTTGTTACAGGCATTCAGTATTTCAACCCGAATCCCACCACCATTTCATTTTCCCTCCACCATTGTCTTCAATTTTCCCTTTAGCCTGCCCTCACAGCTGACCCTTGATCACTTATTTTCTAGTGCTTGTTACCAATAATTTGCCAACGGAATGAACAAAAACTGTTTCCTTAGGAGAATGTTAGTGAAGATTGTTGTATCTCACCATGGAGCCATTAAGTCCTTGTACCAGAGATTACGGAGATGTTGTTCTGGGTTAAACCTTCTGTGTTTATATTTTGTTAATCAAGATTGGTTGCCTTCTACGCTACATCCCATCCAACCTGGTGTGCTACTCCTAGAGCTTGAGATGTCGCTCCAGGAACCCAAAATGTTTAACGGAGTGATACAGCTGGAGTTAAATTGTTAACTGGGTGGTGGCTTAGAGGAGTGTGCATGACTGTCAGGGCATCTAGAAGGACAGGGAGTTGGGGGGAGGTAGCCCATCCCCGAAAAACCTGCATACCTGAGTTTTCAGCAGATTAGTTTCTGGATAAGGCTCATCCTGAGCAGTGGGGTCTAGCCAGGAGCATGGTGGCAATTGTGGGGTGTAGAAGTTTTCAGCTGGCTCTGTTTGGGCGGGTGCTGGCCTCACCCACCTCTCCAGGGTGCTCTGGACAACTCAGCCTTACATGGGATTGGGAAGAATCTCTGCAACTAGTTGGGCTCTCTCAAGATTTATTTACGAGTCTCTGAATCATGGCCAGTGAATCCTGCATCGTTTGTTTGAGGGAACATCAGGGTTTTCTACAGAAAAGGCCTCAGAGCCTGCAAAGTTTTCCTTTATTCATTTGGGCCTGTAGACCTTTCTTTTTAACTTTCTCTTCTTTTCTTTTCCTTTTTCCTATGTTTGATTTTTGTTTGTTCTTGGGCTGTACTTGGCAGTGTTCAGGAATCACTCCTGGCTCTGTGCTCAGGAGCCGCTCCTGGAAGGGCTCAGGGCCCCAGAGAGGGCGCCAGGCCTGTTTGCACTGCACTGTTCATTCGGGGATTTCTCTGTACCACCCTGGTTCCGGTGATGTCATCAGAGCATCCCCTTGGGTACAGAACCTGAGTAATGTTAGTGTGCAGAGCAGGAGGGGGCCCAGGAGCTGAGAGTCAGAGAGAGGCTGGAGAGGGGGCTGCGGGGCTGCAGCTGGGGCAAGGAATGGGGACCCTGGCTTGCCCATCCATGGGTCCAGGCTGCCATCTCAGGAGAGGCTTAAGTTGCCCAGGGCGGTGACTGGTAGCAGGGAGACTGGAACCCCTGGCCGCAACTTCCCTCTCCTGCAAACACTTGGGCTGAGGTGCTCCTGTTCATCTGTTGGGGCAGAGGTGAGCAGAGTTCCCAGAACCGTCTCTCAACAAACCACGGCATGAAGAAGCCAAAGAATCAGTCACCAAGACTGAAATGTGTGAGAACTCACAGGTACACACAGAAATAGCACTGTAGCACTGTCCTCCCAGCGTTGATTGATTTGCTCGAGCAGGCCCAGTAACATCTCCATTGTGAGACTTGTTCTTACTGTTATTGGCATATCGAATACACCATGGTTAGCATGCCAGGCTTTGCCATGCGGGCGCGAAACTCTCGGTAGCTTGCCGGGCTCTCCGAGCGGGGCGGAGGAATCGAACTCGGGTCAGCCAGAAATAGAAAACGCCAAGATCTGCCCCCAAAAGAGATTGAGGGAAATGTGATTGAGGGAAATTCAGCCCTCACTGAAATTTGAGGGCTCCCGATCCCAGCAGCCCGCAGCACTGTGCCTTCCAAGGAGGTCTCAGAGATGCTCCCCACTTCCCCGCCCCCGCTGAACCCAGGTCCCAGTCCCCATTCTTGGGGGGGGGTGGAGAAGAGGAGGGAGGGGGAAGGAAGGGGGAGAGAAGAGCCAGGAGGGGGTAGGAGTGGGGAGGGGGAAGAGGAAGGCTTGAGGGTAGGAAGGGGAGGAGGGAGTGGGGAGGATGGGGAGGGGGGATGGGGAAGGGAGGAGGAGGAGGAGGGGGAGGGAGAAAATGGAGGAGTAGGGGGCGGGGGGGGAGGAAGGAAAGCAGAGGAGGGAGAGGATGGGGAGGGGAAGAGGAGGGGAGAGTGGTGGAGGGAGGGAGAGCTGGGGGAGGAGGGAGACGGCAAGAAGGGAGGCAGGGGGAGGGCAGGGGAGGAGGGGGGGTCAGGAATGAGCAGCCCGGACCCCTGCGTGTCCCGGGGCACTCGGTTTCCTGGCCTTCTGTGGGTGGCTGATTTCTTCTACTTGCCTGGGGGAGGCCTCTGCCCCCAACCCACCCACCACTACCTGGCACTCTCCCCTTCAGCCGCGCGCTGACCCTAAGCCTCACCCGCTTACCTGTCCAGTTCACACTGTCTGCAGGATGCAGGACAGATGCGAGGCCCCTGCGAGGCCTCCAGCGTGGAAGGGAGCCCATTGGCTGGGAAGTTGCCATGGCGACGCGCGGGCCAATCAGCGTCCTCCATGGGCGGGCGCACCACTCTCATTGGCTGAGCCTGGGGATGGTACCCACGCGCGCTCCGTGACGGGTGATGGATGGCGCCTGCCGGGAGGAAATGATTTCAGAGGGGATCAATGCTCCCGGGCGCAGCCTTAAACACAGGATGCATGAATAATCTGTCCGCGTGTGATTTAGAGACAGATGTTCGACAAACAACCAGCGCGCATCAGCCTTAACTCATTCGTGAGAGCGCCAGCAGGCAGGAGCGCAGCCCCAGGGGTCCCGCGGGCGGGGGGCTCGTAGCCTCGCAGGGCCCCGGCGGAACCAGAGTCCACGCGCCGAGGCGAGCCGCCGCGCCCTAAGTCCTGGAGACCTTTCGCTGCAGCAGGGGCCCCTGCAGATGACCAGGGATCGGGCAGCGCGCGAGTTCCCCGGGGCAGGACAAAGTCTGGGCCCTGCTCTGCAAATCGCGCATCAGATACGACCTCAAAGAAGCAGATATGGTGGGTGGGAAGCAGGCTAGGGAGCATTGACCAGGCGGAGCGGTGTGGACAGTGTCAACCCTGCAGGGCCTGGGGAGATCGGACTCCCAGAGCGGAAAGCAAACTCACCCTTCTGCAGAGGACCCAGTTTACCACAGGGGCTGGGTCGTGCTCCCAGTTTACACGCAGATGCCTCAGGCCCACCCGACGCAGCGGGTCAGGTGCAAAGTGATGTGCCCTGACACATTGAGGCAGGACCCACACCTACACCATGTGACCCCAGAGGACCCCAACTACATCCTGTGACCCCAGAGCTCAGCTCCCAGCCCCAGAGGGAGAGAGCTGGACTGTGTGTCAGCTGCCAACCTGCTTCTCCTGGAGCTGCCTGGCTGACTGAGGGGGTCCCAGAGTGTGAGATGTAGAAGCCCCCAGGCTTTACCCCCTACCCCAACTTCCACCTGAGTGCCCAGAACCAGGAGCCTTCAGAGCTGGGACAGGCAGGGGCGGCCGGGAGGTTGGGCAGGGCCTGCATAAGGCCTGTTTGTCATGGAGAATGGGAGCCCCCAGTTCAGAACCCCCTGGCCCGGGACCACCCACTCAGTGTGTGTCTGTGTATGAGAGGGTGGGGCTAGCACTGTGTGAGCGTGGGTGTGGTATGTGTGATATGGGTTGTGGTGGGGTGGGCATGTGTGTGTTTGTATGTGTACATACATTTGCCCCTGTGAATACACCTCATGCAGACACAGTGTCAGTACTGCATATCTGTCCCACAGCCCCTGGGGCATGGCGGGGGCAGCTGAGTGCCAGGGGACAGAGGACAGGGGGCCATGGTGGCAAGGGAGGGGCGAGGCTCAAAGGGCGTCCCGGGGGCAGTTGGGCAGGGGTGGTGGTTGGGGGTTTCTGCCCTACGACCTCTCCAGAGCCAAATGCTGTCTCAGGGCCCCGCTGGCTCCCCAGATCAGAGACCTGCAGTCTCACCTGGAGGTGCAGACACCTGCCTGCTTGTGTCTGTGGACCTGTGGGCATTCATAGTCTGGTCTGAGCACCCTTCCTGTGCTCAGACGCCACAGTGTCAGGGGGAAGCCGGCACCTCCCTCCCTCCCTCCCCAGGATGGCGGTGGGCCGCCCTGCTGAGTCTCCTGCAGATCACCACTCCACCCGAGTTTGGGAGGTGGTGTGCGGGTCGTGCGGGGCCCATGGATAAGCAGCCAGCCCGAGGTCAAGAGAGGCCATGGCCACACAGCTCAACATCACACAAGGACCTGGGACAGGAAGGACACGCGTGGAGCACAGAGCACATGTGAACCCAGCCCCGTGCTCGGCGGCCCAGGAAGTCACGGGCCGTAGGGAGCACCGCGGAGTCGCCGAGACACTGCCCTCATCTTTGCGATTTTTATTACTTTATTGTTTGTGCGTGTAGATTTGGGGATGGGAGAGGGGTGGGCCACACCCTGGGGTGCTCAGGGCTGAGTCCCAGCTCTGTGCTCAGGGGCCACTCCTGGTGGGGCTTACGGGACCCTATGGGGTGCAGGGATCAAACCCGGGTCAGCCATGTAAGTGCCTTACCCCTGCACCATCTCTGGCCCTGCCCTTTGCGGGTCTTAAGGTCAGTCTAATGACTCCCAGTAGAGCGGCTGCGAGCAGGAAGTCACCTCCTCAGCAGACAGGGGCCTCCACGGCCTCCTGTGTGGCTGCACATCCCCCGATCCACACTCTCCGAGCGTTGCCTCCAGGGAGCAGCAGGGTCTCTGCGGGGTCAGGCCCAGGCACTGGTCAGCTTCACACATAGGAGACCACAGGGGCCCCGCCGCCTGGGCAGGGCAGAGACGGCAGTGTCCAGGTAGAGATGCCGCCAGAGATGCAGCAGACAGGGAGGATGCTGGCCTTCAGGGACCAGCCACAGAAGGCCCGCTTCCCAGCTGGGCCCCGCCCACCACCACCGGCTCCGCCCCTCGGCCACGCCCACGCCTGGCCCCGCCCCATATGTGGCCACGCCCCACCCTCAGGCCCACCCCGCATGCAACCATGCCCTACAGGTGGCCACACCCCACCCTCGGCCCTGCCCCACCCGTGGCCACACCCTGCCCGGGACCACACCCACCCGGCCCCGCCCCACCTGTGACCGCGCCCACCACCCTGGGACACGCCCAATGTTCTGAGGACACGCCCACCTCTCCCAACAGACAGCTGCTCTTCACCTCTTGGTCCAACCCCCATCACCTCCCCTACCAGGGCACTGTCCAGGGTGGGAAACTGAGGCAGCAGCCATGAGAGCCCCTGCAGGAAGAGGAGGGAGTTTCAAATGGCAAGTTCAGGAACAGACTGTTGGAAGGAGTGAGAGCACTGCGGGGTGAGCGGGGGCGTGAGCTACATCCCAGTGCCACCTCCCTGTGCTGGGGCCCCACAAGGGACCTACACAAAAGCAAAGTGCCTCTGACCTGCCCCCTCCCAGGCTGTGGGGACGCACGTCCTGGGGCTGGCCAGGGCTGCCCTCTGCTCCACCCACCCAGTCTGCAGGCCCAGCAGGGCCCGGGCAGTGAGTGTTTAATCCGACCTGCAAGGCTCACTGCGGAATGCGGGATAGTCAAACGGAGAGGGCGGAGATGAGGACAGTTCCCAGAGGCCAGCGCGCTGCCCACTGTGCGGAGGGCAGAGGCGCAGGCTCGGTGGCGGAAGCTTCAGGGGGTGGCAGTCTGTCGGAGAGAGCTCCGGGGGAGTGCTCCTCGCAGCCAGGGGCACCCCTGCACATTCACCCTGAGGAGGGGCGGCCGTGGGGCTGAGAGGCAGAAAAGGGGCCGCATGCAGTGGCGGCTTCTCCAAGCACCCGAGGCCCCGGGCTGTGTTTGCGGGGAGACCCCACATCCGGCCTGGCCATCGCGGCCCTTCCTGAGCCCCAGTATGGAGGGGCTTCTGGGTGCCCCCACCGATCCGTCCTGCGTCCTGGATGCAAAACCAGGTTCCTCCCCAGGGTGCCAGAGGTGTGTGGGCTGGCAGTGCAGAGAGCCAGGTCCCTCACCCACAGGCCGCGAGTGTGGGCACATGCTCCAGTCAGCGTGGCAGCTGGCGGGCTCAGGCCGGGCCTCTCAGTAGCCTTTGGGATCTTTGCCCCCCGTGTTCAGCCTGATCCTGGTCAGGCCTTGGCTGTCCCCTCCCACTGCTTAGGCCCTGCTTCCTGGGTGCACAGGCCATGGAGAAAGACAGAGGCACAAGCTCCTGAGCCCAGTGCCACGCATCTGCTGCCCACCTAGTATCCACAGCCCTGGGCAGCAGCACGGCCTTCTGAGAAGAGGGAGGGGGAGGAAGCTGGATGGAGGGGAGAGGGTGACACCCCTCCCCCACTATAAACGCCTGTTCCCAGGAGGAATGCCTGCTTCCTTCACCCCGTGCAGCCTAGCCCCTCCCCCAGGATGGGTGGGAGGGGCAGGGGCAGCTGCATGTCAGGGTCACACCTGGGCCTGGGCCAGAACGAGAGAAAGGAATTCCCTTCAGCACACACAGCTTCATGGGTGTGGGCAGCATACGGGGCCGGATCTCCAGAAGACTCCACAGAGCCACAAAGCCGCAGAGTCGCAGAGCCACAGAGCCCACAGAGTCCACAGAGCCACAGAGTCCACAGAACCCACAGAGTCCACAGAGCCACAGAGTCCACAGGGCCACAGAACCCACGGAGCAGAGTCCAGAGAACTCGGAGTCTACAGCCCACACAGAATCACGGGTTCTACAGTCTACAGAACACACAGAGTTCACGGAGCCCACAGTGCACACAGAGTCCACGGCCCGTGAAACACACAGCGCCCCCAGGAGCAGAGTCCACAGAGCGGAGTCCAGAGCACACGGTGTACAGAGCATAGAGCCGACAGCACCCATGACGTCCACAGTGTCTTGGTGCCTGGGGACGGAGCCCCGGGTCACGCGGCATGGTGTGACCAGGTGTGCCTGGAGCCTCAGCACAGACCCCCGGTGCAGACATTCCCCCGTCCCCTGGAGTTCGCTGTGGCCGGGACACACTCGGGACACATCCCCATGAAGAGTGACTCCATCCCCGTGGCACGCGGCTACATGAGGGTCACACTGCAGAAGGGGCCTGAGCCCAGCAGCACTCCGGTGGATCGTCAGATTTGCGACTTTCGGCTGGCACAGTCCGAGATGTCCGGCGACACAGAGGCCCGTGTGCTCTCTGGCAGCTGGGCATGTGCCGAGGAGCCACGGTAGAGCCCTGAGCATGTCCCAGAGGCTGTGGCAAGGTGCCACGTGGCTTCCTGATTCCAAAGAAGACAAGGGCCACGTTTCCTAGGTGCTTCCTCCAGAGGCAGAGCTGTGGTGGGCCCTTGGGTCACTCTGGATTATTCCACCACTGGCAGGTGAGTGGACAGTCACCCCCAAATAACGTCCCTTTGAAAGGACGCTCAGGGCCAGAGAGAGCAGGGGGGAGGCTCTGACTTTGCACGTGGCTCACTCAGGCCTGATCCCCGACTCTGCCAGGCAGCAACCTGAGCCCAGAGTCATGGTGGGACCCCCCAGAACCACTGTATCACTGTCAGCTTGTTGTTCATCGATTTCCTTAAGCAGGCACCAGTAGCATCTCCTTCGTCCTAGCCCTGAGATTTTAGAAAGTGCCACATTCGAGGCTCTTTCAGGGTCAGGAGAATGAGACCCACCATTTTTACTGATTTTTAGCATACCGAAAACGCCATGGAGAGTTTGCCAGACTCTGCCATGTGGGCAGGATACTTTTGGTAGCCTGCCAGTTTCTCCAAAGTAAGACGTGGGACCCTCCAGAACCACAAAAATATTGAATAATGAAAGTAAGTTCAGTGGCACGAGGTCATAGCGACAGGGGCACAACAGGATACAGCCTCCATGCAGGCATCCACGGAGGTTCTCCCGGAGCAACAGGAAGGGGCTGTGGGAGCCCCCAGGGTGGAGGAGGGGCCGGCCCGCACCCCACGTTCTCTGGCCAGGCCATTTTCCAGGCAGAAGTCTCAGCGCCGCATGAAATTCGAAGAAAGGCGCAAGCGGCTAGAAGGTCAGTCAGAAATGCATCATTCAGCGACGCTCCTCGGGGCGGCACAGCTGGCATTGGGCCAGGCGGGGGCGGCGGGTCCTGCCTCACTCTGCAGGCACGCGCTGCCTGGTGCTAGGACGCTCTCTGCTGGGCGATCGACCCGCGTGACTCACCGGGCCCCTGGGAGCAGGATTAGCCCTGGCCGCGGGCCGCCCTGCAACAGCTGGAGCCCAGGGCTCGGGGTCATGTGGGGGGGGGACAGGGAGGGACAGCGGCATGTTCCCTGTGAACGGGCAGGAGCTGCAAGGACAAAGCGCCTCCCCTCGCCCCGTGACCTCAGGGGTTAGCGCCATGAAGAGCCGTGGAAACGGCCCCCCGCCATGCCTCCATGAGCAGCTCTCAGGGGTGGGGCCTGGTCACAAGCCGTGGGCCTCGGTCAGCGGCTCAGCCAGCTCCTCCCTGCAGCTCGTTCTCTCCCACGACCTCCACTCCTGCTCCGCAGCCGCAGGGCGCTCAGCACTGACAATCCCACGAGCGTCCCCTGCCTCCCCCCGGACACATCCCCTCCGTGGGCAGAGCCAGCTCCCAGCGCAGCCTGGGAATTTCCTTCTGTTCTCCTGGGAGCCCTGGCCCTGGTCTGAGCGCCGTCCCGTGGCACGTGATGCATCCACACGACAAGACAGGCGTGGGCACCCCTCGCAGACACAGAGGCCACTGGGGCCGGGGCACGGCCATGTCGGAACGTCCCCAGCTGGGGGACCGGCTCGGTTGCACGTGGCCTCTGTCCCTTCCCAGCCGTGCGTCCTCCTGCCGCCAGGTGGGTCCCCGTCCCCAGCGCTCTCTGCCCGTGGCCGCCCCGGGGCTGGGCAGAGGCCCCCAGGGGCCGGAGAGACCTGGATGTCAGGCACACCCTGTCCTCAGACTGACCCCGCCGGAAGGGCAGATCCATGGGGCCACACGTCGCACTGGACTCATCACTCTCTGCCAGAACATTCAAGAAGGGCCCCCCCTCAAGCCTGGATCCAGACTCAGACTCACCGTCAGCACCACTCACATGCCCACCCGCCGTGCAGCGTCAGGGGCTCCCTGCTGGGGTCTCTCGTGGGGAAGGAGACACCAGAACGGGCCAGGGCAGGTCCAGCCCCACCCCAGGCCGGCCCCAGCTGCAGAGAGCAGGCCTGTCCCCAGGAGGGTGGCCCACCTGCCCCACGGCTCCTCCCCAACTCGACAGCCCCATGGCCACACCACGTCCCCACGGTGCAGCCACTGTCTCACAAACCCAGGTGCCCACGGGCGCCTGCCTCCTCTTCTGGGCCTGTGTGTGCCCGGGAGCACCGTCGGGGGTGGGACGAGGGTCCTCCTGGGAGCACCGTTGAGCATGGGACGGGGTCCGCCCAGGAGCACCATCAAGTGTGGGTCGGTGGTCTACCTGGGAGCACAGTTGAGCATGGGACAGAGTCTGCCCGGGAGCACCATTGAGTGTGGGATGGGGGTCTTCCCGGAAGCACCATCGGGCATGGGACGGGGGTCTGGCTGGGAGCACTGTGGTTGGCAACTGACAAACATCCCCCTGCCCCCCTCATTCCATCACTTCCATGCCCCTGGGTCAAATCCCAACTCACAATATCACAGACAAGTGTCTGCCCTGCTGGGGGCCGTGAGAGCCCCAGGGAAGACGCGTGTCCCGCTGGGCCGCGGCAGTCCAGCACAGTGGCCCTGGGAGGAATCCAGGCAGAGCCGGGACCCCTGGGCAGAGGGGCCAAGGCCCCATAGGGGGTGCTGGGCGTCATTTGGGGTCTGGAGCAGTATTGAGGGCGAAGAGCTGAGCAGAGAAAACGTGGGCGAGGAGCGTGTCCAGCGGGGCCGGGAGGAGGGGCAGACCAAGGACAGGTCAGCTGGACTCAGGCGTGTCACCAGCAACCTGCACACATGCACACACATGCGAGCCACATATGTACATCATACATGCACGTGCACGCCAGTCATATGTACAAATGGGCACATCACACATACATGTGTGCCACATGGTACATGCATACCATACATGCCTACACATGTGTGACATGGACCACACACACCCGTGTGCATGTATGCATACCACACAGAACTATACAACTACACACAGACACACATGCACACGTGTATATGACACAGACATGTTGCATACACCACTCCATGCATGGCCACACCTGTGTATACATGTGCCAGACATGTTCCCACATGCACACGTACACACGTGTGCAGTCATGGGAATCATGCTGCACACTGTGGTCCAGATGAATATGTTTGCTTACTGTACATAGCCTGGGCATGTGTACCCCTGGCGTGACCTGTACAATCCAAGCATGTGCACACGTGTGTGATGACCCAAGGGCTTTGTGCCCACTGTGCTCCCATAGAGGCTCAGGCTGTACACTCATGCTGACCTCCAATTCCCGCAGGCCCACCGCTGACCTCGCTGACCTCTGGGGTCCAACGCTGACTCTGGGACCCACCGCTGACCTCAACCCCCGCAGCTGCCTTGGCTGGAGAATGAGGCGAGCCGAGGGGCCTGTTAGGGGACAGGGACCCACTGTGAGCCCCGACTGGCGCTGGCCTGAGGAAAGGTGCCGGGCTACGGGTGAAGGCCGAGTGCAGGCCTGGTGTGGGCGTTGATGCTGAGGGCAGTGACAGCCCCGCAGAGCTGGGGTCCCCGCTCGCACGCCGGCTCCGTACCCAGAGACGAAAATAGACTTCATTTCGAATCTCATTTCCAGAGAAACACAATAAAGGAATGCGGTGGATGGCTAATTAAGTCCTCTTTAAATTTAGTGTGTGATCGAACAGAAATGGACGGAATGTGAAGCCGGTGTGGGGCAAGGGCGAGGCTTTCTGAGAAGGGCTGGCTGAGAAGCAGTGGCAACCTGGCGGCTGGGGGGCTGCCGAGGGCTACGCGCTGAGTGCCGGGCGCCGCCCCGGTGGGCACGGGAGAGACTAGGTCCAAGGCAGCTGTGCTTTGCTTCCACCAGAGAGGCAGGAGGGAAGGTGGACCACCCCCGCGGCCCTCTGCCCCCGCACCCGCCCGCCCCGCAGCCCCCCATCCGCCCAGAGACTTCAAGGGGGTCAGTTCCTACACACACACACACACACACACACACACACACGCACGCACACGTTCCCAACCGTCCTGCCCCAGCTGCTGGGTCTCCCCGTTCCACAAACCCCACTCCCACACCTGACCTCCCCCTACCCTGCATCTCTGTTCTAGTCCTCGCTGAGACAGTGCTCCACACGCACGCACATGTGTGTCCATGGGTGCTGGACGTATGTGCACACTGTTGTAGACACGGGATCATGTATGGCCAGGCACTGTGTGCTTATACGTGTGCCTAACTGTGACACTGGATGCCAAGTGTGGTGTGTACTTGTGCCAGTGCACACAGGGCCGTGTGTGTGCCACACACGGTCCTGTGTGTGCAGAGTTATGCATGTTTTGCACATGTCCCTACATATGCACAGGAGCATGTATGTGCTGTGTACACACCCGGACATATGCATGCATCTGTATTCTGTGAATTCCTTTAACCACATGGAGATGAAGTATTGTGTTTTCAAGATATTTTATCACAAACTCAAAATCATCTATTAAAATCAGTGTCAGATGCAACCTAAAATATACATTGAAGTTTTAGATGAAAATGATTTGGACCAGGCTGACTGGGGTGTGTTCAGGACAGTGAATCTCTTTTTTCTTCTTTTTTTATGTAGGAGTACTGCTGTTTATTCAGCCACTGATTAGCTGGATGAGGACAGTGAATCTTTGCTTGGAATTGCTTCCAGGGGTCCCCTCCGCGTGCTCTGTGAGGAGGGAAGGTGTGTGTGTGCATGGGTACTGTTGGGAATGTGTGTGTACATGGTCATTGTGTTGGGACTGTGTGTGTGCACGGGTACTGTTGGGAATGTGTGTGTGTGTACCCAGTCACTATGTTGGGAATGTGTGTGTACATGGGCACAATGTTGGGATGTTTTCATGTGTGTACTGTGTCAGAATGTTGTGTGTACACGTGTGCAGTGTGTCAGTGTTGTGTGTTTGCATTGTATGGTGTTGGGAGTGTTGGGAGTATATACCGTGTCCTGGAGTGTATGTGGGCACATGCACTCTGTGTGGATACGTGTTGGGAGTGTTGTGTGTGCACGTGTGGGCTGTGGTTGTCGGTGTGCGTGTGTCTGCAGGACTGTGGAGGCGCGGGAGGGATGTGGGCAGCGGGCTCTACGGTGTGTGTGTGGGGGGGGTGTCGCTGGCCTGGGCAGCTCTGGTGCCAGGAGTTCTGTGGGCTGTGGCGGGTCCCCAGGAGCAGGGCGGGGGGAGGCCGGGGGCTGCGGTTCTGCTCCTGCTGTGCCCTGGGCCCGGGGATGCTGTGTTTCTGTTTGCCTTTGTTTTCCAGATCTTGGTAGTAGTTATTAATGTTTTTCATTTCCTCCCAAATTACAGCTGTTGCGAAGTTAATGGGCTTAATTGTGACTGTGCGGCGGCTGGCGTGGCCGTCCCACACCTGCTGATGGAGCCGCGCGGCTGGAAGCTGGCAGGAAAGGGCCCGATCAGCCGCGCGATCATGTCACTCCGCGGCAAGTGGGAATTACAGGGCGGGGGGTGGGCCCGTTGCTGGACGGGGCAGGCTGGGGTGGGCGCAGCGCGGAGGGTGCCTGGTCTGGCACGCGGCCACGGCTTCCCCGCCTCTCTCAGCCCCCACCCACCCTCCCCACCGATCAGGATCAGGCCGAGCTCGCTGCCTGCCCCTCCCCCCAGCTCTGACCTGCCACCTGCAGGCTCCACTCAGACCCCCCCCCCGTACCCCACCCCTTGGGGTGCGAGTTTGAATTTGAGCCGTTATTAATAACTGTTATTAACGGTTCCCTAAGGCCTTGGTGACAGGGGCTCACCCCGCACCCAGGCCCGCGGGCAGGGGCACTCCCGCCCTTCCTCCTTTCCGGGGTCTCTCTGCGCTGTCTCCCCTCTCCCCCAACCTGTCCTGGGACTCTGTCCTTGGCTCTCGGGCACCTTCCTGTTTGTGGGTCTCCTGCGTGCCTGACGACCTGCTAAACGGGGCTCTCAACGTTCCTCATTTCCTGTCCCCCAGCGTTAGTGTAAGGGACACAGCACCTCTTGGTTCTGATTCCTTGCCTCCCTTTCGGGGTGTTTTCCAGGTCTGCCTCCAGCAGGGCCCTGCAGACAGCCTGCTCTGTCCTCCCTCCTGATGACCTGGGGCTGCTTTCCCTGTGGCTTCGTCAGACAAAAACAGCCAGGGAGGGGCTCCTATCTGCTCCTGGTGCGGGGATTCCTCGGCCACACCCCAAGGATGCCACCCACGGGGGCTGCACAGGACAGGGCGCTCCATGGCCACTTGGCTTTCTTCTGCTTTTTAAATCACAAATGCATGTTGAATTGTGTCTTTTTTTTCTCTGCACCTATGACCTCCATCGTGTGGCTTTGTTGTTCTCTGAGTTAAGGGGAAGAGTAGGTACCAATCTGCACCTGCAATGAAGCCCGCCTGGGGAGAGGGACTGGGCGCTGTCAGGGCCACATGGGGACGTCAGCCAGCGGCCTCCTGGCTGCCCTAGTCTGGCTTTGGTATCACCAGCATCATGCTGGCCTCATAGAGTAGGGCGGGAGGCTCCCTGCTCTTCATCAGTGGGGAAGGGTTTGCGAGGAACTCGTGTTCACTCCTCTTTTGATGCTTGCTGGGATTCCCTGGGACTGTGTTTTGCTGGGAGGCTGGAGATTACCCATCCGACCTCCTTCCTGGAAACCCAATGACCTTCTTCCTGAAACCCCATCTGACCTTTTTCCTGAAAATCCAATGACCTTCTTCCTGAAATCCCATCTGACCTTTTTCCTGGAAACCCAATGACTCCCTGGGACTGTGTTTTGCTGGGAGGCTGGAGATTACCCATCCGACCTCCTTCCTGGAAACCCAATAACCTTCTTCCTGAAACCCATCTGACCTTCTTCCTAGAAACCTCTTCATCCTTCTTCCTGAAACCCATCTGACCTCCTTCCTAAAACTCATTTGACCTACCCAGGAGCCATCTGACCTCCTTTCTGGAAGCCATCTGACCTTTTTCCTAAAACTTGTTTGACCTCCCTCCCAGAAGCCATGGACCTCCTTCCTGGAAACCAGTCTATTTAGAGGCTCCTTCCTTGGCCTTCCATCCTCGGGGCGCATCATCTTTCCGGATATGTGGGCATCCTGTCTGCTGTCGACGCGTCAGTAAGGCAACACCATCGCTCCTTTGCATCTGCACCCTCTGCTGTTTCTCAAAGTGCACCCAACCTGCTGTCCGCCCTGCAGGAAGGACATGTCCCCGCAGTCCCCAGCTCGGCCCTGCTCTCTGGGGGAGCTGACTGGTGCACAGCGTCAGTGGTCACTCTGCCCATCACTCGAGGCAGCGTTCACCTGCTCTCTGTCAGTCTCAGCAAGCGGGAGCAGGGGTTGGGGAAGGACAGCAGGACAGACATGCACTTTCCTCTCATCTGTGGGCATCGAACTGGGGCCTCACATGTGCCTCGGAGCAGAATCCCTGCCAGACACTCAGCCGTCCTGCAGCCAGAGGGCCGCTGCCCCCTCAAACCAGCGGTTCAACCTTGGGGTGCCTTGGCCCCTGTGGCTGCTCTGCCATGAGCTGTGTGTGTGCCCAGAGGCGGCAGAGCCACTTCACGCCCTGCGCGGGGCTTTGCAGCCTGGGGAGGTGCTTCCTAGTGAAGGAGACTCAGGGGAGAGGTGAGATGGGCAGTGGGGCTGGTCAGGGCCCACACCAGGCGCCAGGTGGGTCTGCGGGGCATCCCACTGTATCCGTGGGGGTTCCTTCTACACATGCTTGTCCTTCCCGCCTTGAACTGGAAGGGCTGTGGCCCAGACTGGCTCTCACACTTTTGGATGGCGGGGATCGCAGGAGGGCGCTCGCCTTACGTTTGGCGAGCTTGATCTGACCACCAGCAGCCCAGGTGTGACTCCAAACCCACAGCCCCAAATCAAGACAGCCTTCGGATGGCAGGGGAGGGCCCCGGCATTCTGCACAGCCAGGCTGGCCCCTGAGAATCATAAAGCAAGCGGGACTCCACACGGCCACACCCTGAGTCTATGTGCAGTGAGACTGTGGCACATGTGACACTCTCCGCTCTGACGGGACGTATGTAACATGACAAATACAGGATCCGTGTGAGACAGACAGCAGCGTGGAGCCTCAGACACCGCAGATTAATGGATGTGTGATAAATATGACAGGCTGGAGTGCGGTGTGACAGCATAATTAGGGGAATAAATGCATGACACTCACACATGACATAATATATTGAACAGAACACGATTGACATGATATACATAACTCTCCTATAAGACAGAATGTATTATAGTAATGGAGGATATACGTAAAATAAATATCACCCGTGATATAACGGAACAGCACCATTAGGGTGATAATGTGTGCATCATAGAGCATGTGGCAGAAGGCAGTACAGTGTGATTAATACGACTCATATGTGAGAGTGTGATGTGACACAGGAATCGTGACGCCCGGTAACTCATGGAGACTGTGAGGCTAGAGCTGATGTGACGTTTAGATCAGCTCTCAGGTAACACGCTGCTGTAGCGTCACAGAATGCCACGTGACAATCTGTGCGGTGGAACACACTGGATATCATCGATCAGCGAGTCTGGGCCGTAAATGCGTCGCACCTCCCAGGAGTTGCAAATACTGCAACATGACGTGTTCCGTGGACAGCGTATGCGGGCAGGTGCAGGAGGACCCTCGAGGCTGGTTTGCCAGGACACCCCCTTGCCCGTGTCTGCCGGGGACATGCCCCGTGGCTCCCACACCAGCCCCCTCAGAAGCAACTGAGGGGTGCAGCAGACAGTGCCCAGGGGATAGACAGAGGAGGGTGATCCCCGCCTCCCACCCACCTCTGCCAGCCACACGGAACATTCCGGAACATGCTGGCCCCAGCTCTGCAGAGGTACTGGAGCTTCCCCAGGACCCTTCGCCCAGACCACAGGCTCCTGCTGCGCCTGCTGGCTTCCTGGAGGAGACAGACCTGGGGGACTTGATGCCAGGCCCCACGCACCGTGGTGAAGGTGCCGGGGACACACCCTGGGACCAGTGCGAGTCGAGCAGCCCCAGACTTCCGTGTCTGCTGAGGCTGGGTCCCCACGCCCCAGGCCCTGCCTCTCCGTCTGGAGCCTGCAAAGCGGTGGCAGCAGCAGCGCAGCAGAACTCGGGGTCCCAGATGCAAGCTGCGGGGGGGGGCAGAGGGGGGGAAGCCCAGGGCCGAGGCTCAGCGCCCCGGGAAGCCCTGTGGCCCCTGCCCAGCTCCCCGCAGTGTCCACGCGCTGGGCCGGCTCTGCAGCGTGACTGTGGCTCCAGCCCGCCTCAGCCCCGCTGGACAGCCCGGGTATATGTACCCCGCCCCACGGCCCCTCAGCTAGCACGACCCCTTCCCCAGCAGAACTGTGCCCGCCTTGGACCGGGCCACCGGTGCCCAGTACAGGCCCACATCCTGCGCTTCCCCTGGCCAGACCTCCAGGGCCCCCGGGGCTCCAGGACCACCGCTGAACGGGGAGCGCATGGGGCGGGCTCTGAGAAACGCGGGGCTGTGATTGGCTGACTTTCAGAGGGGCGGGGCTATCTCTGATTGGCTCTCCCAGGACTACGGCGCTGTCTCACTGGCCTGGCCGACTTTGAGACCGGTCCTTAGGGCTGCCTCTGATTGGCTGGTTTACATAACGCTAGCCCTGTCTGATTGGCTGGCTTTCGGGGGAAGGGCTGCTGATTGGCCGACTTACATAAGGGCTGCCTAAGTGGCTATCTTTCAGGCATGGGACTGCTCTGATTGGCTGAGGTACCTTTTCATAAAGGTAGCCCTATCTGGTTGGCTGGCTTTCATAAAGGTAGCCCTATCTGATTGGTTACCTTGCAGTCGTGGGGCTGCTCTGATTGGCTGTTTTTCATGAAGGTAGCCCTATCTAATTGGCTACCTTTCAGGCATGGAACTGCTGATTGGCTGACATACATAAGGGCTGCCCAAGTGGCTACCGTTCAGGCGTGAGGCTGCTCTGATTGGCTGGCTTTCATAAAAGTAGCCCTGTCTGATTGGCTAGCTTTCAGGCGTGAGGCTACTTTGATTGGCTGGCTTTCCTAGGGCAGTCCTAGTTGATTGGCTGGCTTTCAGGCATGGGGCTGCTCCGATTGGTTGCCTTGCATAGTGTGGCCTACCTGATTGGCTAGATGGCACTGCCTGCTTGCTGCTGATTGGCTGACTCTAAGAAGCGGGCATCTCCGAGTAAATAATCAATAAACTCGGGTCCCGTTCGATGTCCTCGCTGGTGGCTATTAAGGCCGCGGCTCAGCAGCCGCTCCCTGAGGCAGCAGCTGCACGGGCCTCCGGGCCCAGGAGTTGGCGTGACCTGGAGTGACCCCGCTGTCCGATGCTGACCGTCACGGCGGAGGCCCCGGGCGCTGACCGGACGTGGACGTGCCAGAGGGGAACGGGTGCAGCTGCAGCTTCTGCGGGGACCCCGGACGCCCGCGAGCCTGGTCACCCAGCAGCTGGCCCCGCAGCGTGCCCAGGGCTGAAGGCCAGGATGGGCAGCGGCTCAGGACCTGGGGGACGCTGCCCCAAGCCGCCCGCACTGTGGCCAGGGTCAGTGACCGGGGATAGTGGCTGTCCCTGCTTGGGCAGCAGCCCAGGGCCTGGGGGAAGACTGCCCCCAAGCTGAGAGTGCTGTGGCCGGGGACAGTGGCCGGGGACAGTGGCCCTGCCCAGACAGCGGCTCAGGGCCTGGGGGGATGCTGTCCCCAGCTGCCCACGCTGTGGCCGGGGACTCAGGCTGGGCACGGTTTGTACCTTTGAATCGGCATATTGCCGCCTTCACTGAGCCACATGCCCGCCTCAGAGCGCCAAATGCTTCCCAAGAAACAGGCCCGGCTCGCGCAGGACGCTGCCCACGGGCACGGGCAAGGAAAACACAGAAACGTCATCCCAGCAGAACGGGAGGCGTCGGCAAGGCATGTGCTGCGGGCGTCTCAGCTCGGGGGGAGACCAAACTCTCCCCAAAGTGGGATCCCGGGGTTTTCTGCATCATGCGATGGAGGTGGGGGGGATGAGGGACCCCCTGAGTCCCCAGAGTGAGCTGCAGCCCAAGCACCCCTCTCACTCCTTGCCAGCCTTGCGGAGCACCCCCCCCAACCCAGGATCCCTGATCTCGGCAGGCGCCTGAGCCAGCTTCCCCCTGGCTCCGGACCTGAGCTTGGGCTTCTGCCACCGCAGACCCATCAGCAGACCCCACTCCCCCTCCCTCCACGCCTGGGGACCTCCAGCTTCCAGGAACCTGCCACCCCTCCCCGGGACCAAGTTCCTTCCGGGTTCCAAGCTGTGCTCAGCCTGCTGCAGGCCACCTTCTCCGGTCCCCCTAGGGCCTGTCCCAGCATCTCCCGCACCGGGTCGTCCTCCTCAACCCCTTCCACCGCCTCCTCCCTGTCCGCCCGGTTGATTCTAGCAACTGGTCCACCCCGTCCACCCCAACCATCCCCTCCATGGCCCCGCCTGTCTCGTCCACCCCGTTGGCCCTATTCATTGCCAGTAAGCCAACCTGGTGCAGCTGAACAGTGACAGGCTGGTCCGTGGGCTCCGTGTGCCCTTGGAGTCTTTGGGGAGGAGACTTCCAGACTGCCCTGGTGCCCAGAGGTGTCTCCAGTGGGGAGACCCCCCCACGGGGGTCCCCTGCACCAAGCAGCTGCCAAGAGCAGGGGGCGGGATGGGGACAGACCCGAGGCAGCTGTACTTTCTGTGCAACTTTTCTCCAGACCTAAAGGCTCTAAAAATAAAATCTATTTTAAAAACGAAGCAAACACTTCACTTGGTGACTTTCAAGTGACTGACACGGGCGAACTGGCATTCCCCAGGCTGCCCCGGGTCTGTCCCAGGAACCCAGCTCACTTCGGGCGTGTCCGGTGCTGGGGAAACGGTTTCCGGCTCGGTGAAAAGGGTGGTTGGTCCCGAGGCGTGAGGTGGACCAGCTAGCTGCCAGGCATCACGCTGGCCCACGTGCAGTGGGCCAGGGTGAGTATCTCTGCAGCCAAAGCCTCAGAAGGAAGAAGCCATCGAGAAGAGCCCTGAAAAGTCCAGACAGACACACCAGAGCCGCTTCGAAAGCTGAACGAGGAGATGTCGGCAGCTGCGTCCCCCTGACCTCATGGCTGCGTCTTCCGAGCCTCCACTGCCATCCTGGCCTGCAGGTGCCTCTGGGCGAGGCCTGCCTGGACCCGAGTCCACAGTGGAAGCGTCAGGGTCACTAGGGGTTGTGGCCTCAGCGCCTTCTTCTCCTTGAGCCTAGGCGTACCTTAGTGGCAGCCTGGGTCCGACCCTGAGAGGGGAACGTGGGTCCCCTGCCTGCAGGGACAGGGAGGTGCAGGGAAGCATGTCACCAGCAGCTGCTGATGGAGATGAGGAGGGTCACTGGGGAACCGGGGCAGCGGGGAGGGGATGGCACTGAACATGGGGAAGGGGGAGTCTGATTAAGGGGAAAGCTGATTAACTGGGTGGGGAGGAGAGCATAGGAAAGACTGTTTACA
>JAOXYA010139950.1:0-10122 GCA_028565675.1 Sorex palustris | reverse complement strand
GTGGTGGTGGAGGATGGGCACTGGTGGAGGGATGGGTACTTGATCATTGTATAACTGAAACCCAAGCACAAAACTTTGTAAGTCTTTAACTGTTCCTCATGGTGTTTCACTAAGAAATAAAACAAAACCCATGCGTCTACCACCATAATTATAACTGGGTCTGTGGGCCTGCCGTGCCAGGCTGAAAGCGGCCATTCTGGACTACCCTTGGATCTCAACTGGTGCCATGATTGAAGCAATGGTGGACAGATTGCTCAATTGCAGATCTGGGACACAAAGCGGTCATAGCACCACCACACACTTGAGCCAGGCACCACCAGTATGTCTGTGGCTTATACCAACCCACTCATGTTCCTTGGCCCTCAGCTGACACAAGAGCATTCCTCCACCACACCCTCTGGCACCTAGGGCAGTCAGCAGCAACCAAACACACGTGCCAATGAATGCACTGTAGCACTGTCCTCCCATTGTTGATCGATTTGCTCAAGCAGGGCACCAGTAACGTCTCCATTGTGAGACTTGTTGTTACTGTGTTTGGCATATCAAATGCGCCACAGGGAGCTTGTCAGGCTCTTCCGTGAGGGCGGGATACTCTTGGTAGCTTGCCGGGCTCTCCGAGTGGGATGGAGGAATCGAACCCTGGTCGGCCGCGTGCAAGGCAAATGTCCTGCCCGGTGTGCTATCACTCCAGCCCAATGAATAAACGATAAAAATAAAGCCAGAGCACCACCTACTGGAAAAGCCAAAAGAAGCAGCCCAGTTCCAAATTTATTTGGATTTGAAACAAAAGCCATTAAAGACAGAATCTGGAGAAAAAAGAGAACTTGAACAGAGCAATTACAAGCAAGAAAAGGAAAACAGTAATAAAAAGTTTCCTTCAAAATAAAGCCCATCCACTCGATCATTGTACAACGAAAACCCAAGCACAAAAATTTGTAAATCTACAACTGTACCTCATGGTGTTTCACTAACAAAAATTTAAAAAAAAATGTAAATGATGGAGAATGGGCACTGGTGGAGGGATGGATACTGGATCATTGTATAATTGAAACCCAAGCACAAAAATTTGTAAATCTACAACTGTACCCCATGGTGTTTCACTAATTAAAAAAAAAAGAGAGAGAGAAAAAAGAGAAACATGAAAGAAAAAAATAAAATGAGAAAGAGAGAAGAGAGGTGCCTGCCATAAAGGTAGACTGGGGTGGAGGGGTTATATGGGGGGTGGGTGGGAGGGAAATGGGGATCATTGGTGCTGGGAAATTACACTAGTGGAGGGATGGGTGTTGGAATGTTGTATAACTGAAACCAAATCATGAACAGCTTTGTAATGCTCTATCTCACGGTGATTCAATAAAAATTAAAATTAATATTAAAACAAATAAAGCCCATGACCCAATGGTTTCATTAGTGAATCCTACCAAGTTTTCAGAGATGAGCACCAGGTACATGAAAGGATTTTCATATCTCTCTCTCTCTCTCTCTCTCTCTCTCTCTCTCTCTCTTATTTAGAAAACACAATCCAAAACAATGAGAAAATCACCTCACACATGAGAACTGTCTACCTCAAAAGGCCAGTAACAAGGCACAGGAGATGTGGCGGCTCAAGTGATGGAGCACATGCCTTGCATGTGTGAGGCTGAGTTCAATCCCGGCATGTGGTACCCCAAGTATTACAATAATGTCAACAACAACAGTAACAGAAAAAGCCAGACACAATAAATTTTGGCAGGGACACGAATAAAAAGAAACCCTTCTATACTGTTGGTAGTAATATAAATTGGCTCAAACTCTATGGAAAACTATATGGCTAGTTCTCAAAATATCAAAATTACAAATCTTCTACGTGATCCAAACCCCTCCTAGGTTTCTTACCAAAATACACCAAAATTTAATTTAATCATTTTTTTACATTTAAATTAAAACATTTTTTAAGTGTTTCTTTTTTTTGTTTTGTGTTTTTTTTTCTTTTTGGGTCACACCTGGCTATGCACGGGGTTACTCCTGGCTCTGCACTCAGGAGTTACTCCTGGCGGTGCCCAGGGGACCATATGGGATGCTGGGAATCAAACCCGGGTTGGCCGCGTGCCAGGCAAACGCCCTACCCGCTGTGCTATCTCTCCAGCCCCTTAAAAGAAAGGGGATTACGGGTCAATTGCTAGCGAGTCACATGCTCTGTCTTGTTTCTCTCCCCCTCCTGGTTTTTTTTGGGGGGGTCATTATTATTATTATTATTATTTTGGTTTTGGACCATACCCAGCAGTACTCAGGGGTTTCTCCTGGCTCTGCACTCAGGAATCACTCCTGGCAGTGACTCAAAGGACCATGTGGGATGCTGGGGATGAAACTCGGGTCAGCCTCATGCAAAATATGGGGGGTCATCAAGTTAGTACAGTGGATAATGCACTTGCCCTGAATGCAGCCAACCCAGCTTTGATCCCTGGCACCATAATGGTACCCTACCCCCACCAGAAGTCATCCCTGAGTACAGCACCAGGAGTAAACCCTGAGCGCAAACAAAATAAAATGATGCAGTTAATAAAAGAGATACAGAGAAAGAAAGAGGGGCTGCAGATGGAAAGGAAGAAAGGAAAAAAATGAAGCCAGCAGCAAACTGTTTTGATTACTTATTCTGTGAGATGGGCTGGAGTGATAGCACAGCAGGTAGCGCGTTTGCCTTGCTTGCGGCCAACCCGAGTTCGATTCCTCCGCCCCCTCGGAGAGTTCAGCAAGCTACCGAGAGTATCCCTCCTGCATGGCAAAGCCTGGCAAGCTACCCGTGAGGTATTCCATACACCAAAAATAGTAACAAGTCTCACAATGGAGATGTTACTGATGCCTGCTCAAGCAAATCGATGAACAATGGGAGGACGTTGCTACAGTGCTACATTCTGTGGGATGGGGCGTGTACACTTTACCTTTGTGTAGTAAGAAAACCTTCCTTAAAAGCCAAACGAAGCTGTTTCTCTGTGAGGTCAATAAGCATGGGTGGGAAAACCATTCACTCAGATCTTCTTGGCCTTGTGGCCTCTGTGCTCTGATCTCTAAATTTCGACTCACTATGTGGCCGCTGCGCCCTGCCCCCAAGCCACTCCCAAGTGCAGCCAACGTGGGTTCATCCCTGCCATCAGCACACATGGTCCCCCAGGTACCACCCGGAGGGATCCCTGAGCACAGAGTCAGGAGGAAGTCCCGAGTCCCACTGGGTGTGGCTCCGCCTCCTCCACCCCAAAGAAGGAAAAAAAGAAAAGGCCTTAGAAGAAGCTTGGGAAAGGTCTGCTGGAGCGCAGGGAGGGTGGTAAGGTCTGAGGACAAGAGCTATTTACTTTGGGGACCACACCCCACAGTGCTCCGGGGTCCATGTGGCGCGGGGGGATTGAACCGGACCCCCTGCTTGCAAAGCACCTGCCCGGCCCACTGAGCTCTCCCCAGTCCTGAGGAAGAGAGTTTGGAAGGAAGTTGAATCGAGGTAGGGGCTGGCCCTAGTGACGGAGCTTTTAGGCTTGGTAGGCTGGGATTCCTGGTCATGCTCCCAGGATGACCGAGTGCAGCCTCTGTGAGTCTGTTTCTTCTGATGGCAAGTTTGAAGGCCACTGAAGTCCTGTGCGGGGTCCTGTCCCTGGGGCGCGGAGAGGAGGAGGAGACCTGTTCCCGAGTCAAAGGAAGGATCAGACATCTCACGGGACTTCGCGCCTGTTAACTTTTAATCATCGTTCCTAGTGCCTGGAACTGATGACCAGATTCCTTATTTTTATGGAAAAATACTGAATTTGGGGAGTTGTTTTTCTCTGGGCTGTAGTGTTGTCCTTAATGTGAGCTTTCGTATCACCAGCAACCGTTGGCATGGGAAAGTGAGAAAAAAAAAATCACAACTTTGAGTGACTGCGCGCTTTTTCTGCCCCGCTCTGAGGAGCCAGTCCCTGTCGCCTCCTGCTGTGCCGCGTCTCTGCCAAGTGCCTCTCTGGTACTTGGGCTCTGTCACGAGCGTGTGTTTGCAGTGCTCCCACTGAACCACAGGGGGGCAGAAAAACCCTTTGCTTGCTGTGGGGCGGCCGCGCGCGCAGGGTGGCTTCAGCCCTGATCTCCTTCACTAGCGTGTGCCCAGCAGAGGCTCCCAGTTTCCAAACAAAACCACCTCACTCAGGGCTTCCCGCTCCCAGATTCCTGCCTCCCTTAAGTGAACCCACAGGAAGCACCAGACTTCTACCAGCCCTCTCACCCCCGTTGTTCCAGCATCCCTGGGGCGGGTGTGTGTGTGTGTGGGGGGGGGGTGTTACGGCCCTTAGACCTTGTCCTCCAGCAGGTCCCTGTTGCCTGAGGGCAGAGCACAGAGATTTTGGAGCCAGCATGGCCCGCCTTTCACTCCCCCTCCCCGCTCTCAGCTGCAAAATGGGAGCCATGCTTGCCCTTGCAGGAGTAGCAAAGGTCCACTCAGAGGCCCAGCCAGCCTGGAGGCTAGTTCCTTCGTGTGGGGCAGTTCCGCCAGGCTCTACGCACGCACGTGAGGTTTTTTGTTTGGTTTTGTTTTGTTTTGTTTGACTTTTTGGGGCACACCCGGCGATGCACAGGGGTTACTCCTGGCTTTGCACTCAGGAATCATTCCTGGCGGTGCTCAGGGGACCATATAAGATGCTGGGAATCGAACCCAGGTTGACCGCATGCAAGGTAAAGGCCCTGCTGTGCTGTCGCTCCAGCCCCTACCTGTGTTTTTTTCATGCAGCATTTTCGTCTGTTCCGTCACTTCTCTCTCTCTTTGATGACTAGCAAGGTGGTCTTGTTTTCTTTAGGTCATTTTCAAAGTTCCTGTTCTTAGAAGGGCTCTTGAAATGTCTGAGGTTTTTTTTCTTTTTTCATTGTCTTGCAAAGATCACTCTCCAGTAATGTAAGACATTCGCAAAGTTTTGTGAGCGTCTCAATTATTTGCTAATGAAGCCCTGTTGTTTTGGGGGCCACCCCGGTACTGGCAATGGAACCCAGGCCTCCCGTGTGCCGAGCCTGGGCTCAGACTGTCTCTGTGGCCCTGGAGAGGCTCAGTTTCATTTGACGAATTAGTTTATTTTGGGTGTTTTTTTTCCTTGTTTGTTTTGGGGCTACACTCAGGGGTTACTCCTGGCAGTATCTGAGACAATATGGGGTGCCAGAGATTGAACCCAGGTCGGCCTTGTGGAGGGCAAGTGCCCTGCCTGCTGTACCGTCTTTCTGGCCCTTATTTTTGGGTTTTGGGGCCACACTCAGCCGTACTCAGGGCTTACTGCTGACTCTGCCGAGCGTTGCTCCCTGGTAGTGCTGGGGGGACAAGGGGGCGGGGGGGAACTGGGTGGTGCTCGGGATCCGAACCAGGGTCAGCCAGATGCAAAGCAAGCATCCCTGTACAATCTCTGCTGGCCCGAGAGTCCTCACTGTTTAAAGCTTTCACTCTATTGGGATTCTGATGTTTTCATTTTGATTGGAAAGTGCACTGTGCGTGCCTTTTCTAAAGCCTCCAGCAGAGTTGCGTGGCATGGAGCTGTCAAAAAAAAATTTTTTTTTTTTCCAGGAAAATACCAATTTAGTTGGAGTGTACTCGGTTGTCAGAGACTACACCCATTCTGGTTTTATACAAAGAAGATAACTTCTCCTCTGGGGCAGGAGTGGGGGTCCTCAGTGCATCCTGTGCACTGGTGCCCAGAGTAGCAGTAGGGACAGATGTAGGGAATGTGAAGACAGTCCGGTGGGACAGGCTGAAAGTGATGATGCATTTCTGCACTACTGACCCCACAGCTCCCTTCTGGGGAGAGCCGGTGTGGGGCCCTGGGGGAAGGGGGACCCTGGGAGGAAAGGGGCCCCAGGAGGAAAGGGGCACGGGATTCCCTATGGCAGGTGATAGTGCTCAGAGCTGGGGCAGCCATGTCCTCACTGATGCTGAATCAGACACTTTAAATTTGTCCCAGTTTCCCAGCGTTACGCATTTCAGGATCGTTTTCCTTACCTGGGGCTACTTTGGAGGCCCAGAAAAACACCATTTTAGCAGAGAGAAAAGATGCAGTGGAGTGATACAGACGGGAATATAAAAGGATCCCTCGCTCTGGGAAGGCAAAAAGAGATGAAACCACTTTGGAGAGAGAGAGAGAGTTTGTGTGTGTGTGTGTGTGGTAATTCAGAAACAAATGGAAAAGCCTGTGACCTTGTCACAGAACCAAGAAAACACTCGCTTCCCTCTCCCTCAGCCGAACAAGGCTGCCCCCCCTCCTGTTGGACATGGAGGCAGCTAGTGGGTCCGACCCTCCACAGACGCAGCCGTGCAAACTGCGTTGGAGGCTGGGAGCAGGGGTCCTGCACAACCACCCAGGCAGCCTAGCAGCTGGACAGAAACCAGCGTGGAGAGATCTGTGACTTTTCCTGTCCATCAACAAGTCTTACTGCCGATGCTGCTTGGATCGCTCTTCAGCTTTGTACGTGGCACATGGAAGAGACGCTGAGGCCAGGAAGTATGTGGCAGGCAGCCCGGGCTCCCAGAAAGGGATCTGGCTGGGGGAAGAGGAAGAGAGGTGAAGAGGAGGAAGGCATCAAGGAAGCGCAGGGGGAGGCCAGAGTGATAGCACAGCGGGTAGGGCGTTTGCCTTGCACGCGGCCGACCTGGGTTCGATCCCCAACATCCCATCTGGTCCCCCAAGCACCACCAGGAGTCATTCCTGAGTGCAGAGCCAGCAGTGACCCCTGAGCATCGCTGGGCGTGACCCAAAAAGAGCACTGGGAGCTTGCAGGGTGGAGGAGCCCTCTGGGGACCCGGGGAAGTGCTTGACGGCTGCACCAGCAGCATCCCTCTGGCCCTGGAGGGGTGTGGAGGAATGCAGGGATGGGATGCAGGGGAGGGAGACTGGGCAGCTCCCTGCAGGCTCAGGGGCACAGCTTCCCTGGGAAGAGCTGGTGGGGGTCTGGTGCTTGGCACCTGGCCGGGAATCAGAGCACAGGTTTCTCCTAGAATTTAGATTCGTCCTCCTTCATCCTCTCCGCAGACTTCGTCCCACAGCCGCCTGATTGCGGCCAGTAAGCTCATCACAGCCAGTCTCTGCAGGACAGAGGCAGAAAGCCCCGCCCCACGTGTCAGGCCAGACTGGTAAAAGTTTGGTGAGGTGAGCTAGACTTGGAAGAGCTAAAGGCGCCGGTGCTCCCTGTGTGAGATGGGAGAGCAGCCGCAGGGCCAGTGTGGGGCCGGAGAGACGGGGAGAGCACTGCAGGCCGGGCGCTCGCCTCGCACCTGGCCCACCGGGCTTCGGTCCAGCTCCCCACATGCTCCCGTGAGCCCGACAGGAGTGAGCCTGAGCACAGAGCCCGGAGTAAGCCCTGAGCATCGGGTGTGGTCCCCCACCCGCTCCCCATCAAGAGAAAGAGCCGACTCTAGAACATTGAAGTCACATGGGCTCCTCGACTAATGGGTGAGAGCAGTGGAAACACTTTGCCCGGCGGGAGATGATCCCACGGGGCCGCACCCCTGGCTCACACTGTTACGGGGAGAGATTAACTCTGACTGAGTGCACGCACATTGGGGTGTGTGTGGCGCTGGGCGTGCCACGCAGGCGTGATTAAGGATCACGGTCACGGCTGTGGAACGTGAGTGAAGGTGGGAAGCGCTTTGGCAGGAGCATGAAGACCGAGACGCAGAGATGCACTGGAGAGTTGGAAGGAGGGAGTCTGGGCTCCCGGCTGGACGAGGGGTGGGGCGCTGGGAGGGAGACTGAAGGGAGAAGATGAAGTCCAGGGTCACCAGCGGCCAAAGCATTGGACCCAGTGGGGATATGTGGGACCATGGAGGGCACTGGGGAAGTGGGGGGTACAGAAGGCTGCAGGGTGGGGGCAGCGGCGTGGAAGGAGCCGGAGGGGCGGAGACCAGCAGCAGAGAATGTGGACAGAGTCGGTGTGAAAGCCTGGCCTGCTCATGTGGAAGGGAGCGAGTGTGGTTCAGGTCACAGGAGAGAGGTCAGATGCTGTCAGGTAAAGGAAGGGGAAGTCAGGATCATCCGGGAAATGCATTACACAGCAGGTTTCCAAGGACCCAAGGCGTCCAGAAAAAACTCTTCAGCCATAGTGTTCTCAGGGAATCACCATCTGAAGAGAAACTGAAAAGTCATTATAGGCTTAGAAAGTTAGAAATCGACTTGCAAACAATTTCTGGGCCAAAGGAAAAGTAATAGTGAAACTTGGCATTTTACTGCATGTCAAGAGTTGTATAAGGCTACAAAACTGAGCTTTAGAGGGGAAGTTGTGGACATAAAGAATTGTATAAGATGAAAAAAAAACGACGGATGGAAATCAGTGAGCTAAGCCTGTATTCCAAGAAGTTTGAAAATATGCAGGAAATTAAATCCAAAAAAGGAGAGCAGAAAATAATAAAGAACAGAATTGAACGAAAAGGAAAACAAACTTACAAGATGGAGGATTAGCAAAGCCAGCAGTTTGTTCTTTCAAAAGATTAATACAATTGACAAGCCTCTGGCTAGACTGATGATGGAGGAGGAAGGGGAGCACGGGGGCAGCCAAGAGCAGCACAGGCCCAAGGGAGAAGCCGCGGGCTCGGGCTCCGTGAAAGGACAATTCTGTGTCAATGGCTTTGAGGATTTTTTGAAGTAGATCAACTTACAGAATAACACAACTGACCACCACCGACTCGGCAGTCAACAGAAAACCTGCAAGAACGATAAATCTATGAAATTAATTATCTGATGTCTTTCTGCAGAGGGAAAGCCCCAGTCACTCTCGCTTCTCTGGAAATTTCTCTGAAAGACTCAAAGAATAAACAACCTTGTACAAGTACTTCCCAAGAAATGAAAAAAGAGACATACCTATTACTCATTTTTAAAGATTAGGACGTCCTGCTAAAACCTAACAAAAATAACTCAAGAAAGGGAGATTATGGGCCAAATCTCTTAAAAACATGAATGTTAGGGATTGGAGATATAGTGCAGGGGTAAGATCCTTGCCTTGCATGCAGCCAACCCTGATTTAATCTCAAGAACTTCTCTGGTCCCCTGATCCCTGCCAGGAGTAATCCCTGAGTGCAGAGCCAGGAATAAGCCCTGAGCATTGCTGGGTGTGACCCAACAGATTCCCCCTACCCCTTCCCCCCTCCCCCAAAAAAGGTATATGGGCATAAAATCACTGTCACTGTCACTGTCCTCCCGTTGTTCATCAGTTTGCTTGAGCGGGCCCTGTAACGTCTCCATTGTGACACTTGTTACTGTGTTTGCCATATCGAATACATCACGGGTAGCTTGCCAGGCTTTGCCGTGCAGGCGAGATACTTTTGGTAGCTTGCCGGGCTCTCTGAGAGGGACGGAGGAATCAAACCCAGGTCGACTGCATGCAAGACAAACGCCCTACCCGCTGCGCTATCGCTTCAGCCCATGGGCATAAAATACCAAACAAAATTTTAGCAAACCCCACAACATATAAAATGATGAACTCTCATGACCTGGTTGGGTTTATTTGAACATTATACATGTTTGATATCACATACGAGAAACCATCAATATTATTGGACACACTGCTAAGGTGAACTGATTCTAGTAGATTAAGAAGGAAAAATCACTTTAACAAAACACCATTTCAGCAAAAACACCGCATAAGATTTAGTGTTCCGTACTAGGACGGCTTCACCAACGAGGAGTCGCAGTAGCCCAGTGGACTCGGCACCTGCCCTGCATGCGTATGGTTAGGAGTTCAACCCTCTGGTATTCCACACGCGCTGGGTGTGACCCTGGCAGCTCCGCTGTCTGTGATCACCTGTGCTGCCTGTCATCTCATTGCCACCACAGTCAGTCAGGTGTGTGCGTGAGCACCACGCAGTGGGTGTGACTCCAGGCAAGTGTCACGGCTGAGAAGTGGTGAGTGCCACGGCCAGGCAGTGCCCCTTGATCTGTGTGCCTGCACTGCCATGTTCGCCGGATACACACCGCCCTGTGGAGAGCACCACAGCCAGGCCTGTGTGGGGCCCCGTCTCCGCAGCAACAGCAGTGAAGGAGGGGGACACATGGGGGGGCACCAAGAGAAAAAGTTAAAAAAAAAAGGGTATGGGGGCTGGAGTGATAGCACAGCGGGTAGGGCGTTTGCCTTGCACGCAGCCGACCCGGGTTCGATTCCCAGCATCCC
>JAOXYA010139941.1:0-10122 GCA_028565675.1 Sorex palustris | reverse complement strand
AAGCAGTATCCCATTTAGTATTCAGGTAACCAAGAATAAAAATTCCACTGTTAGCACCCATAAAGACTCAACAGAACCCGGGCTTCGGTGTGACGCCCACCCTCGGCGCCCCCAACTCCGGGCGCCCGGGCGCGCGTCTCGCCTCCGGCTCTGGGGCGCCTTCCCCGCGTCGTCTGCGCTCTCGGGCTCCCGCTCCGTTACCCCGCCCCACGCCCGGGACCGGCTCCTTCCCTCCCGTCTGTTCCCCGTCTGCGGGGGCTCCCCTAGGACCACCCTCCCCCCCCCCACACACACACTCCCGGCTCTGCTGTTCCTTCCCGCTCACTCAGCCCCCTTGATCTCTCCTCGTCTCCCCGATTTACGCAGGGCGCTGTCCTGATCAGAGCCCCCCCCCACCCCCCAACCCTCCAGGCCTGGGCACTCCAGGGCCGCTAGGCAGCCCTCCCCCTCCCCCCTCACACCACGGCCTGTGCCCCAGGCCCCAGCCACATCAAAGAGGTTTTTCCGGGACAGAGGGGCAGCGCTCAGGGTCAGATATGAGAACCAGGAAAAGGCGAGAGGAAGTATGTGAGGCATGTGCTGGCATGGGCAGCCCACACGGCCCATGGACTCGGAGTCAGGCCTCTGTCCCCTCCGGAGCCCGGGCCAGGCTGCTCCCTCCCCCCACCCCCTTCACTCCCCCAGGCACCGCCCCTCTGGGCCTCGGCCTGCGGGCAGCAGGATCTGAGGCCTCCGGGTTGATGGGAGATAAGGCTCGGGTCTGTAGGTGCTGGGCTGCGGGGCAGGTGGGCTCTGGGCCAGAGGCAGAGAGAGGTGAGGGGGTCCAGCCCACCCACCTGACTCAGCCAGGCCTGCCCCACTGGGCCCCCAGCCAAGCTCTGTCCAGGAATCCTCTCCTCTCTCTCTGCCCCCTCAGAGGTCTTGTGGCCCCAGGGAGGGGCTGGCCAGAGAGGCCCAAGTCCAGTGTCTGTCGCTGAAGTCTGACTCTGAGCCCCCCCGACAGGCCCTGGCTCCGGAGAACAGTGGGGTGGGCGCATCAGACCCTCAGCTGCCCCTTTGGGCACCCCTGCCTCTGGCCCTGAGGGGGTTTCCACCTGGCCAGGAAGGAAGGACAGGCCTCCTTCGCCCCTCTGCAGGCAGGAAGACTGGCCCCTGTCCCCGGCACTTCCCTCGCCCAACACCCGGGCCTTCCGCCTTCCTCCTTCCTCCTTCCTGCCCGGAGTCCCCCAAAGCCAGTCCCGGCCAGCAGAGACTTCCCTGCGGAAGGCACCGCACCTCCTCCCCAAGGCCGGCTCAAGGCCACTCGGGGACAGCCCCACCTGGTCTGCAGGACGCAGGGTCCGGGCTGTGGCCACCCCCCACCCAGCAGAAGGGGCCTTGGCCAGCGGGGGTGCGGGCGGGGGGGGGGCAGGGGGAGTCCCAGCCCTGGCTCCTGGCGGCCTCTGCCTCCACCCCACCTGCCCTGGTTTTGTCGTCACCTTCTTCCCTTTGTCTCTCCCCAAACCCCCTTTGGCGTGTGCACATGTGTGCGTGCATGTGTGTGCGGGTGTGTGCGTGTGAGTGTGCGTGTGCATATCTGCTCGCCTCGATCTCAGCCTCCCTCCCGCTCCCTCTGCGTCCCGGCCCCTCCTGGTTTCCTTCCTGTCTCCGAGCGCCTCCAGCCGCATCCTGCAGCTCCCCCCACCGAGCCCGGGTGAGAATGCTCCTTCCTGCCTGCACAGCCAACTGAAGAGCCAAGATGCCGGGGCGCCTCCCGAGGGGCACAGCCCCGGGCTTCAAGTGGCATGCCAAGTGCTGTGTGACCTAGAGCGGGGCGCTTGACTTCTCCGAGCCTGCTTCCTCCCCTCATCCAATGAGAAGCAGCAAGACTCCTAGAGGGCCTTGAGCCCTGAGAAGCTCCAGGTGCCAGACATGATGGCACTGGCCAGGCCTCGGGAACCTGGCAAACACACGTCTTTCCTTTTGCAGAGAGCTGTGCTGCCCCGGGTCACTGTGGTCACCCGTGGTGGCCAGCGAAGTGGCTGTCCACCGAGAGCCAAGAGCTGTGCCCCGCTGCCCGTCTCAGCCCCCAGCCCATCTCACAGATGGACAGACCGAGGCTTTCCTTTGAGCCCAGCTCTCTGTGCTGGAGATGCTGGTAGGGGCTCCTCCGGTCAGCAGGGGGCATGGTGGTGGCCACCCGGGGGACAGTGGACGTGCTGAATGAAGAAGGAAGTGGAGAGAGGCAGCTAGTGCCTTGCTCAGACACGGGGTCTGCTCGGAGTGGGCGTCAGGGCTGAGCGGAGGCTTCGCTGCAGGGGGTCTGTGTTCCTGGGGCGACCCCGGGCAGGGAGCAGGAGTAGCCCCCCTGCACTGCTAGGCGTGGCCCACCCCCCAGTAAGGGGACGCGGGGCTGGCCGGCCCACGCAGAGCCCTGGAACCCGGGCCTTCAGTCTCGGCCCGGCATTTCCGATCTTATCAGGGAGCTGGTCTGATTTGTGACCACGTGTCTTCAACGCCAGGAACACATTCGTCATTGTCCCTGCTTATTGCAAAAGGTCTCGCGCTGAGCGCCGCGACGTCAGTCGTCCAGGAGAGGCTGCGGTGCCGCTTCCTCTTTTCCTCATAATATTTGCCTCATCTTCGGGCTTTGGCGGGTGACCTGGGCTTTTCACGCCCCAGAATGACGCGACGTCTGCTTGAGAAACGCAGGTACAGGGGCTGAAGCAATGGTGCAGGGGGTGGGGCTCCAGGCACCCCGCGGGGTCCCCTGAGCCCACCCAGAGTGAGTCTGAGCACAGAGCCAGGAGTAGGCCCTGAGCACTGCTGGGGGTGGCCCCCAAACCAAGAGCAGAACACAAGGGAAAAGAAACGTAGTTATCCAAGTTTGTGACCACTGAAAACATATTCATTTTGTAATGAGTGAATTTAAGGATAGACAGTAAATAGCAATCCAGGTGGCGCAAAATGCTTGAAATCTGGGGAATGTGTGGGACAGAGATAGTCCAGCCGGTGCGGCACTTGCCTTGCACACAACTGGCCAGGGTTCGATCCCCGACACCCCATATGATTCCCTGAGCACCACCAGGAGTGATCCCTGAGTGCAGAGCCAGGCGCGAGCCCTGAGCACCACCAGCTGAGGCCCCAGAACAAACTTGGGGGATTGTGTGGACACAGTCCAGTGCTAGCCCGTGAGGACACAGTGGCCCAGACGAGCAAGCCCGGGGGTCTGCGGGGCCAGGCCAGCCCGAGAAGGCAGGACTAGCCGCCTCATTCCAATCTGCCTGCCCCCAGCCCTCCGGGTGCCTGGGCTGAGCTGGGAGGAGGGGGAGGAGGAGGGAGGAAGAGGAGGGAGGAGGAGGGAGGAAGAGGAGGGAGGAGGAGGGAGGAAGAGAAGAAGGGAGGAGGAGGAGGGAAGAGGAGGGAGGGGGAGGCGGAGGGGGAAGAGGAGGAAATGTTTTTCTTCTTGGATTGGAAAAACTAACAAACAGTGGGGCGAGAGCCGGCCGGGAAGCCCCTGGACTGTCCCGCCAGCTCCGAGACAGACGCCCCTGCTGCTCGGGGCTGCTTCCTTGGCTACTCCAGGTGCTGGAGACGGATCCGCCTCCTGGACAGGCCTCTGGTGGGGGGGGGCGGGGGGGCTCAGCCTGGGGGTTTCTCCCCCTTTCCCCAGCCAGCACCCCAGGGCATGGCCTCTCTGAGCCTCAGTTTCCAAACCTGGGCACCAGGAGAAAGACCCGCCCCAGCAAGTGCGGCCCCCACAGCGAGCAGGGAGGCAGGAGTCACCCACCTTTCTCGGGCACATCAGCCGCATCCCAGAGACGCGCCTTCAGCCCCACAGCAGCTGCCGGGGGGGGGGGAGCACTGTCTCCGAGAGCCAACACCCCATTAAGTTAAGCCTCCACAGGCTGGCCCCGTGCTTCCCGACAGACACGGAAACTCAGAGAGGCCGAGAGGTTGCCTGAAGTCACACAGCACTGAGAGCCCCGCGGGGGTCTCCGACCAGGACCGCCCCGTCCCCCCTGTCCGGAGGGGGTGGGGTGGGGGTCCCTGGTGGAGCTGGCTGTGATGTGGAGTCAACCCCGCCCCCGCCCCCTCCTGACGGGCCAGAGGCGGTGGTGGGTGCCCCCTCCCCTGGCCTGCGGGACCAGCCCCCTGCGCTGCTCTGTGCTGGGGGTGGGCAGCCGGGCTGGAGGAAATGGTTCTCATTCCTGCGTGTGAGACGCCCTCTGGAGTCGGGGGGACGCCCCCGGCCCTGAGACCCGCGGCCCCTTTGTGCTCTGTGCCGGGATAATGGGCGGCATTCTCAGACGCTCCGTCACGCCGCACACTGCAGCCTCTGTCCCGGCACCGCTGCCCCGGGGCTTGGGGTCCCCCCACCCCACCCCCCGCTGCCGCCTGCTCCCCGCCACGGGCGCCACGGGCCGGCGGGGACAACCTGACTGCAGGAGACCCCGGGGTGGGCGGGGGACACTGCTGTGGTCCCATTAGCTGCCCCGGCAAACTGAGGCTCCCTGTGGATCTAGACCGGCTCTGTCCAGCGAGCACCTGCCTGGCCCCAGGGACACTGACAAGGATTCCAGGGCTCAGGCCAGTGGGAGCAAGCAGGGCAGGCTTCCCGGGGGAAGGGGCACCTGCCCCGTCTGTGAGTGCTCACGTCATCATCGGGTCTCCGGGGGGAAACTGAGGCTCAGAGATGGAAAGAGACCCACTCAGGGTCGTCTGGCCATGCCTGGTTGAGCTGGGTTTTATTTTTAGTTTACCTGGGTCTGTTCCCTCTTCTCCCCAGAGAGGGGGCCCACAGCCCAGCCCGGTGGTGGGCACCAGCCAGAGCTGCCCAGGCCCCGGCACCCAGCAGCCTCCCTGTGGCCAGCAGGGAGTCCCTCAGCCTCTGGGTCTCAGTTTCTCTGCTTGAGAAATGGGCACAAGAGTCCCTCCCTCTCAAGGCTGGGGGGCTTGAATGAGAAACCCCCCACGGGGCCAGGGTCAGCACAAGGAGCAGCTGTGGGTGGGCACCCCTGCGATTCCCGGACGCTCCCTGTCGGCCATGCGCCAGGGCTGGGCTCAGCGCGAGCCGGCTCAGGCTTCAGTCCGCGGCCCCCAAGGACGGATCTTTTCCCCATCACATTCACCAGCTCCTGGCGTCCCCTCCAGCCCCGCCCCAGCCTCGGTGTCCTCTTCCATGAAATGGGGGTCGGGGGTGAGGGGGGACGGGCTGCTGCCTCGATGGAACCCGCTATTCTGTGTCTCCAGTCGTTTTATCTGTATCCTTGTGGGCTCCTGCGGGCTCTGTGCTCAGGAGTGACCCCTAGTGGTGCTCAGGGAACAGTGCATCTTGCCGAATTTCAGACCAGGGGCCGCCCAGGGGCTGCGCGCCAGGCTCTCACCTTCCCTCCTGTCCCGTCTCTATCTGAGACCCCGTCTCGCCCCGGGAGTTCCTGCGACTCCCTGAGAACTCTCCCTCTTCCATGCTACGGGGCTTGGTACCCCAGACCCGAGCCAGACAGAAGTGATCGGCTGAAGCCCAGTCAAGGTAACCCCCAAACCTGACCGCACGGTGACGCCCCTCAGGCTTGGACCTACAGGCTCCCTGGGGTCTGCAAATACGGTGTGTCTGGAAGGGGCAGGGTTCTGCCCTGGAGGGAGGCAGAGGCCCCAGGGGAGCCACACCCTGGACATGGCCTGGCACGAGGGCTCAGGAGCAGGGTCCACCTGCATTGCTCCGGAGGGCAGCTGAGACCCCTCCATCCCCTAACGCTGCATGTGGGGTGTGGGGTGGGGCTGCGGGGCAGGGACCAGGTCTTACTGGCTGTAGGGTCTATTCAAAGCCCTAAAAGGAACCCCATTGTCCCAGAAGGTGTGTTTCCTCTCTTGGTTACTTGGAGAACTTGGATGCATTCCCCCAAAACCCAACCCCAAATGCACCTGCCTTCCCGTGAACGCCTAGGCACCCCTCAGGACCCAGTCTAAATGGCCCTTCTTATGGGAGGACCTGGCCCCGAGGCTGCATTGGGGGCTGGCACTGTCACATGCTTCTCACGCAGCCTGAGGCCAGCCAATCGTCTCCCTCAGTGGGTGGTGAGATGGGGACCCCCACCCGTACTCTGGGGTGATGGAGAACTGCATGGCCAGCCCAGGGCACCCGCCAAGCCCATGGGGGGCATATTTGCTGCTGACGGCGTCTTGCTGGATAGCACCAGATAGTCCACGCAACTCTGGGGCCACACTGACCACCCGAATCACAGTCGTGCCCGTCTGCTTGGGAGAGCCGCGAGGTCCCAGGGACCCCTCACAGCCGGCCCTGAGTGACCTGCACTCAGTCCCCCACAGCATAAAAGCATCAGGACAGCGTCTGCGGCTCATTCATTCATTCACTCATTTGTTCTACAACTGCCGAGGAAACACTTCTGACACGCCAGGAGTTGGAATCTTGGGGCGGGGATTCCCAAACAGTGCTCGGGATGCCTGGAGCCCCGCCTCATGGCTCCTGGCCCGTCAGGGCAGTGGTTCAGTGCAAGGACCTGGAGGTACTGCGTCCCCCAGGCCCTGAGGTGCCAGGAAATACCCGGCTCACCTTGGGGGTGGGGGCGGGGGTGGCTCCAGGCTGCCCATGTGGCGTCACTGTCCCCAGACCCGCAGTGGGGATTTCGTGGGCCTCTCTCAGGCCTGTCCCGTCCTCGCCCGGCTCCCTGGGGGAGCTGCTGAAGAAATAATGCAGACATGCAAACTGGCCGCTCCGGTCCATCCTGGCGTCAGTGAGCGCTGCCTGGAGGTGGTGACCTGGAGCTGAGTCTGCAGGGCTAAGGAAGGGCGAGGATCCCTGGCCAGGGCACCAGGGCAGAACCCGGGGGCCTGAGTGGACGCCCAGGGCAGCAGAGAAGGGGCCCATGCCCTGCAGGGGCTCGTGACAGCAGAGGTGGGCAAGGGACTAGACCGGTCCTGGGGCCTCGGGGGTGGGCTAGGCCCAGGTCTTCACCACCCTGGTTTGTCTTTCTGGAGTGGAGACTGGGGGGTGACCGGGTGCATGCAGGTTGGTGGGATGCAGAGGGTCTGGGTGTCTTGGGTGTCCCCGTGGCCCAAATGGTGGCTCTGTGTGTGTGTTGGGGTGGGGTGGGTAGGGGCATGCAGGCCCGGCCTGGGAACGAGCTTTCTGCAGCCCTGCCCGCCTCAGGAAGGGCCCCCGTCTTTGGGCTGTTCCCTTTGGGCTGTTCCTGTTGCGAGTAGGCAAGTAGGGGCTCAGGGACTGTGGCTGGGGTTCCCCGGGATCACCCCGACTCTCCCGTCACCCCCAGGGTCCCCATATCTGTGTGCAGGTTCTGCCTGACCTGGCAGATCCTGCCCGTGCCCTTGGACCCAGCCCCGAGCCTGGGTGTTCGGTGGTGGTGAGAGGCCACGGGGGGTGGGGGGCTTGTTGCAGCCCGCCCACCTGCTCACGCTCACCTGGCATCCCCCCCAGAAGTCTCCCAGACTCCCCAGGTGTCCCAGGGGCCGGCCCTCATCACACCCCCTAGTGCCTGCGTGCCCTTAGCTCCATCAGGCCAGGTCTGGGGGTGGGGTCCGAGGGAGCCCCGAGGCTTCAGCCAGAGCCTGATCCCCTCCTCGGCTCTCTGGGGAGCCTCACCCCATTCTCCCGACTCCAGGCACAGAGGGGTGCTGTGGAGGGGACCCGACAGGCCCTGCCCTTGCAGCTGTGAGGGGTGAGGATGCTTCCAGCCTCCCGGGGGGTTCAGGTCTGGGGGAGACAGCTGGCTGCGGGGTCATGGGGAGGGGCAGGTTCTGTCATGGGCTTCTCAGGTTTCGTGCTCCCAGCCAGCACCCCAGGGGGCAGGGCAAGTTTGGGACCCCAGCCAGGGCTCCCCCTCCCCGCCGCCCACCACTGCTGCAGCTGAGGGGTCTGGGACGCCTCCTCTTCTGTCTGCCCAGGTTGGTTTTCTCCAACTCGGAACCCAATTGGAGGTCTGGGTGGGGTTTCAGCCTGGCCTCGACCCCCCCTCCCCGCCGCCGTCCACCCGTGGTGCCTGTGCTGGTCTGCTGGGCCCCTCAAGCTTGGCCTCCCTGCGGTGCCCAGCAAACCCCCTCAATGCCCCTGAGCCCGTGTGCAGCGCCAAGGAGCGGGCACTGCCCTGGGGGGAGGGGCAGCCCAATGCCAGGCGTTCCCCAGTGCTTGTGGTGGGCACACTGGTGTCCACTTTCAGTGGTGGCCGATGGTCAGGAGGCCCCAGCCGGGCCCCGCATCCTGCCTGGGCGAGCCCCAGCTCAGAGAAACAGGAAGTGAGTCAGACCCTGTGGGGCCCCCCGTGAGGACGGAGGGGACAGATGGGCAGCTGGGCTGGCCGCCCCGGCAAGCAGGAAGGCAGCAGAGGAAGAGGGGCCTCGCCCCAGCCCAGCAGGTGGCCCGTGGGGGCAGCGGAAGTGGGTGAGGTCAGTGCAGATGGGGCCGCCGCGGCTGTCCCCCCTCCATTGCCCCCACCTGAGGGTATGTGGATTCAAACCAGCTTTGGGGGCCTTGTGCACTCAGGGTGCAGGAGGTTTGGGTGATTCCAGAACTGGCCAGGGAGCAGCTGTCAAGAAAGTTTGGCGCAGGGCCCAGAGCGATGGCACAGCACGTAGGACGCTTGCTTGGCCTGTGGCCGACCTGGGTTCGATCCCCAGCATCCCTTAGGGTCCCCTGAGCACTGCCAGGAGGGATTCCTGAGTGCAGAGCCAAGAGTCAGCCCTGAGCATCGCTGGGTGTGACTACCCCCTCAAAAAACAAAACAAAACAAAAACACCAAACAAAGTTTGGGGCAGGGTCTTCCCCAAAACTGAGTGAGTCTCTCCTTTTGGGTGTGTGGTTTGCAAGACAGGTGTTAAGTGGCCATCATGAGAGTAAAAGGGAATGTGCCTGCCACAGACAGGGGTGGGGTGGGATGGGGGGGCGGGAGGGATACCCGGATCATTGGGGGTGGAGAATGGGCACTGGTGGAGGGATGGGTACTCGATCATTGTATGACTGAAATGTGATCGAGAGTTTGTAAGTCTGTAACTGTATCCCATGATGATTCATTAAAAAGAAAAAACAACTGAGTGAGCCCTCGCCCTCATGCTAGGCCTCTGGTTGGCCAGCGGGGACCTGGCCAGGACACTGAGGTGGGGAACGTCCTCTGAGCTGGACCCTTGGCTTCCTCCATCACAGCTGAGATTTCAGAGACCCCCACTGAGTCTCATCCGGCCCCACCCTTGCCCCCTGTGCCCGGCCCCTGGTGCCAAGGCCGCCCAGAGGAACCCATGCCCGCCTCGGCTCTGACCCACACAGCCCAGGGCCCCGGCCGGGCGCTGGCCGGGATGAAGTTTGCTCCCTCCACGCTCACATTTGCCATCTCTCTGATACTGTGTCTGTGGGGAGGAGAAATGGACAAAAGCCCCTGGTTGGAGAGCTTGTGGCTGAGTTTGTAGGGTGTCAAGAGTCAGGCATGAGGTCGCCCCAGGCCCCCAGTCCTGGGCGCAGAGGCCAGTGGTGAGGGGGGTTCCAGAGAAGGGGGAGCCGCACCCCGTTCCTCAGGGAAGGGGCACAGGGAGCTTCTGTCTGGGGTCTCGCACTAGGTGCCCACACTGCCCAGGCTGCACTCACTGGGAGTCCTTCGCGGGCCCCTTCTTCTTCTTCTTTTTTTTTTTTTGCTTTTAGGGGTCACACCCGGTGATGCACAGGGGTTACTCCTGATTCTGCACTCAGGAATTACCCCTGGCGGGGCTCAGGGGACCATATGGGATGCTGGGGACCGAACCTGGGTCGGCCGTGTGCCAGGCGAACGCCCTCCCTGCTGTGCTATCGCTCTAGCCCCCGCAGGCCCCTTCTGAAGGCAGTTTTGGTGCTGGTAGAATCCCATTTTGCAATTCCTTGGCAAGAATGGGCACTGGTGGAGGGATGGGTACTCGATCATTGTATGACTGAAATGTGATCACGAAAGTTTGTGAATCTTAACTGTATCTCATGATGATTCACTTGATCACTTGATCACTTGACTTCCCGTTAATCGTCGATTTGCTCAAGCGGGCGCCAGTAACGTCTCCATTTGTCCTTGTCGCGTGCTAGTGTAGCCCAATGGCGTCTGTTCACTCTAGGAACATGAAGAGCCTCAAACCGATTGTTCATGATCTTGATGA
>JAOXYA010139930.1:0-10122 GCA_028565675.1 Sorex palustris | reverse complement strand
TCTGGGGTGCCACGAGCAGGAGAGCAGAGGGCACAGAAGGAACTGCAGAAGTTGGTGCCAAGGGTGGCTGGAATCTACGCAATCTATGCCAAGGGGCAGACCCGAGTGACGCAGGAGTCACAGCCCCTCTGGGAAGGGAGGGCAATTTTCCAAGCCCCGTCGGGCATCTCCTCGCAGCTGACACCGAGATCACTCACGAAGCCTTGGTCAGAGCCTTGACTCAAGGTACCTCTCGGAAGCCTGTTTCACCCAACTGAACCTTGACGGTGTTTCCCTGTCTCTGATGCCCTGGCCAGGAAATGATCAAAAATGAGGAAAGGGCCTTGGGCACTACCGAACTGAGACACAGGAGGGACTGGAGACCCCTGACCACATAGAACGGGCACAGTGGCATTCAGCGTTGCCCAACATCACATCCATGTCCAGTTTTGTCGATGAAGAGGCTGCTGTGAATCTTTATGCAGAACCCCTCCACCTCGAGACGTCAGGCCCAAAGACAGTGGAGCACCAGATCAGAGTCCAGAGGCTCATTGGTAGGTCATCTGTGTGTGCAACTTCACAGAGGACTTAGTCCTTGGCAATCTGAAAAAGGGGGTCCCGCCCACAAAGATGCTATCGAAGCCAAGGCTTCTAGCTGCTCACACCGTTGAGCTGAGGGCCCAGCCCCCAGAGAGAAGAGTTCACTGATGAGTCAGGATTACAAATGTGTGAGCCCAGTGCGCCTAAGTAGAAAGCCTCTCCCAGGCCTCCACTGCACAGTGAATGGATTGAAGCCCAGCGAGGGCCAGAAACTGCCACGTTCCGGGAACTGGCTCGTGACAGAGCCAGAAGAGCACAGCAGGCCCCAGGCTTGCAGGCCCAGTTCTGGACAGGGATGTCCACTACCTGTAACACGTCTCCGCCCCTCTCGTTCAGGATGCCAGTGATCAGCTGGGCTGAAGAAAGAGACACGGTGGCATGGACATCCGTCACGGACCTCAGAGCCTCCAGCACCAGGTTGGTGAGCTGGGTCTGGCTGAGCAAGGCGGCAAAGGCCTGAAACAGGGCAGAATCAGGCTGGTGCTTCTGGAGGACCCTACCTGAGCTAGTCTGGGCGCTGGTTCCTAGCTCATGGCTTGGGAGCATGATGGACATTTGTCTTAGGCCCATATGAGGTCCCTAGAGAACCCTCCCCCTGGGGACAGAACCACAAGAGTGGCAAGGAGAAAACATTGACCCCAGAGAAAATGTGGGTGCAGAGGTCACACACAGGCTGCAGAAGTCACGGGCAGTGTGGAGCGAGCGCTGGAGTCAAGGTCCCCAGTGACGTCTGCTTGAGGTCTGACTTGGGAGTGTGCTCTCTTCCCAAATCATCATTCAAGTGAAGTCGTAGTTTTGGGGCAAGTGGGGAATGAGTGAGGAGAAGGATCATGAAACTCAAGGGGACGCTTGTGGCAGCTCAGGCCAGGACAATGTCCTCCACTCGCTCAGTCTGAGGAATGCAATGGGGAGGAGGATTGATCCCTAACCTGCATCCTACAATCAATCAGCAGGCGAGCCTAGGACTGGCTCTCCATACAGGCCTCGGCTCCCCGCTCTGCTTCCCGTTCAGTCCCCCTCACCTTGGCAACATTTGCTGCACTGTTTCTGCCAAGAGTAGATGATGACTTCTTATAGAATGAGGCGGCGCTACAGGTCACAGCCCTTCGACCTTCCTTCCCTGACCCCATTTTCTTTCTTCTCATATCTGAAACAAAGACCCCGGCCCCACCCTTCAGACGGTTTCTAAGTCTCCTGTTCATTCCCAGAAGCTGTCACGGACCCTGGCCTCTCCCAAGTCACTTCATGATTTGTCAGCTTGGGGAGAGGTATGTCTCCTGGCACTGGAAAGAGTCACTGGATGTTAAGAGCAAGAGAGGCAAGAGCTCGTGTCAGAAGCACATGGATACTGCCTGATATGGACAGAGACCGCATCAAGGAAGAGACGGGGCTCAGCAGAGGGGGGAAAAACAAATTCTAGACAACCGTCTCTGGGACCGTTCCTTTCCCAAGAAGCTGTTTCCAGATATTTGGGAAGCAAGGTCCTCAAAGAACACGAGGTGCTCAAGTGCCTTCTTACCACTCGCCTCCTGGGAAACTCTGTGTGCATGCGTGCGCAAGTGTGTGTGTGGGGGGGGCGGGCATGGACACGATATGGGGCCACTGTGAGAGGGAACCCGAGGGGAGTGGGAAGAGAAGGGCTCCATACCCTTTTGCTGCTGAAGGATGGCATGCAGGTGGCAGAGAGCCCACGCAGAGAGGAGGCTGATGTTGTCTACGTCATCATAGCAGCGCAGGGCCAGCAGCTTTACCAGGAGTTCCAGTTTGGTGAACGTGATTTCAGTCTGTAGGGCAGTGGTGAGAGTCACAAGGTGTCCCAGCCACTCTCTTCAACTGAGTGATCACAAGACAACCACCTGGCAGAAGGGACGCACGTGATAGAGACATCGGCTTTCTGGGGATAGACAGAGTCATAGCTTTGGCTTTTCCTAAAGCTAGTCTCCTTTTGGCTTCTTGACAGCCACCGATTCTTCTGGGCTAGCTCAAATCCTCCTCTCGGTCAGGCATGCATTCCCCACTCCCTCCCCCCTCAGAACCATTTTTCATTTCGGCCTCCTTTGTTTGAGTCGTCATCATCACTTTCTACTAAGTTTATGCTATGGAAGACTGTCTCCTCTGAAGTCTCCAGAATCCCTGAAGATGGGGTCATCTTGGTCACCCAGGGACCACCATGAGGAGCAAAGTGAATGCTCAGTAACCACCAGTTAAGATCCATGGGATACAATGGAAACCAGTGGAATGCAATCGAATCCGTCCATGAGAAAGAGGCCAAGCAGGATAGCAGAAGGCAGAGCAGAGGGGAGATGAGGTGAACAAAGGGAAGATGAGCATAGGTTCAGGAGGACAGAGGAAGGAGGTGAATGACAGAACAAGGAAAGATGGGAGACATGAGATCAAGGGAGGGATGACAGTGACCTCAGGGGTCCTGGGCCCACTAGGACTGACACTCACTCCGAAACTTTCGTTCTGTGCCACATAATGAAAAAGCTGACTGGCCATCCACAGGGCCCTTTCCCGCTCATAATGCTTCTCGGAATTGATCCACGGGATCAAACTCTGCAGAGAGAAAAGAATACGAGTCAGGCGTGCTCAGCTAAACTCAGAGCACGAAAAGGCCACCGTGAACTTGCCTCTGCTAAGTATCAGGTGAGCTTTCGGAGAACTGTACTACTGGCATCCAGAGAGCTCACAGGAGGGCCTGGCTCCAGGTCTTCCTCTTCTCCTACCCCCAGTTTTGTACTTGGCGACGACCAAGTCACCAGGGAGAACAGGCCACCGGGTGCTATTTGAAGCACAAGTCATGAAACACTCCCTGTTGGGAAATGATGCCTCCACCCCACCTCAGTGACCCATGATGCACTGCCGATGATCAAGATGCAGGCCCCGATAGGACAACGGGACAGAGATCCCACAGAAATGCATGTTTACAAAAGAGACTGGAAGACGAAAACTCCACAACCAACTCCAGAGAACGCTGGTGCCCCTTGAATGAGGAAAAGCCATTCTTCGGAAGATGTCAGGAATTCTGCTGGGAGCTTTGCAAGTCTTCCTTGCAGCCAGATTCTGATCAGCCAAGCCACAGTCAAGATTGTGGTCTCTCGCCACCGTTTTCACTTCCAGAGGCACCAAGCATCTTAGGAAAGAGTGGATTCCAGGCCCTAGTCAGGACGTACACAAGTTAGGAGACTCACCCAAAGATCTGGTGGCGCTCTGGGAGTGTAGATGCGGGCGGGTGGTGCTGATTTGCACTGCAAACAACTGCACACGAGATCAATGCAGTTGCAGAAGCAGCCTCTGGTCAACTTACAACTTGCTACTCAAGCCTCGTTCATGCAGGAGACTCTCCTGATGAATGGGTGAAGACAATAGTCTGGAAGACTTCTCCAGCAGCCATCAGCTCTACATCGTCTCAGATCATGATACTACTCTCAGATCATAAGGCTACTTTGAGGAGGCTGTTGAATTGAGGTGAGTGATGGAACATGATCATGATACGTCGATCATTATGCGTCTAGCGGTACTGTGTATAATTAGGTAGACCGTTACCTAATGATAGAACAAAGCTACAGCAAAGCAAGAAAAAGCAGAAGCGAAAGCATGAAAAGACGATCAAGTCGATGAATGGAAGAGCAAAACTCCTTTGGTTGGCTGAAGAAATACAACAGGGCTTAAGGTGCGCAGCCTTGCATGTGGCTCACTCCGGTGGGTTCCTGGGACCCTAGAGAGCCTCGAGCATGGCTGAATGCATCCCAAGCAGTCCCTGGTGGCCTGGGCAACCCTGGCCACTGCGGGCCCCTCACACACCGCAACATGGGCTGCCACACTGAACCACCATTTCAAGTAGCGAAAAGCATGGCAAAACCCTGGACCTTCCTGGACACTACTCAGAAACCCCTCCTCTGCTCACGAACAAAAAGTTGCACGAGAACAATGACATGAATTACCAGAAGAGATGGGACACACCAAAAGGTCTAAGTAGCAACTTCATAGCAACTTCCAATTTCATAAGGAAAGAAGAAACGGCCAAAGGAAATAACTGCCCCCGGAAATCACTTGAAAAGATGCGACAGAGGAAGCACAAAGTAAAGAGGAGCAGATCAGAAGCCTTAGAGCAGAAAGAAACGACAGAAACAAATTGAAAAAATAACAATCAAAGAAGTCATTGAACGGGGCTAGCCGGAGCAGATGAGTAGGTCGTGGCGTTGCATGCAGCCACCCTGGTTTGATCCCAGGCACCCCATATGGGACCCTGAGTCCCAACCCTAAGCGCTGCTAGGTGAGCAAGCACATCAACCGAGATAGCAGCTACAAAGAGAAAGGGGGATGGGGCTAAGAAATCCAGGAGAGGGGCAGTTTGTCTGACCTAATAAACATTTGGCCAACTTTTAGCTAGAATCACCCAGGGAGGAAGGAAAAACGAATGAATTGGAGCAGGAAGGAAAGGGAAGAAGTTCAAACCCGTGTCACGGAAACTCAAGTTTCTCCCATTTTACTAGGAAAAATCTCTAGGACATGAAATTGAAGCACCTAGAAGGCATGGATAAACCTGGGGATTCTACAACTGCCAAGATTGCTTCAGGATGAAGCGGAACGCCTGGGTAGACCAATTCCTGCTGCGGAAATGAAAAGGCTCTTCAAAATCAAAGGGCAGACCCAGGTGCATTCACAAATGGCTTCTTCCGAATCCTCAAAGACCTCCTTCCTGTTCTCAGAAAGTCAAAGAAATAGGCGTGCTCCAGAACAATCTCTCTGGGACCAAATATTCCCCTGGACACAGAATGAGCCAAGGATGCGATGACTAAAAGAGAAACGTGCGGAGCTATTTCTAGGACGAACAGAAAGGCCTTGATCCTTAACACAGTCCCAGCAAAGCAAACCCAACACCACAGTGAAGGATCATGGGCTGTGATCGAGGAGGATGGACTGCAGAGATCTGTAGATCGTTCGATCTGCACTGCTCAGTGCGATCCTTCCTATTTGTACCAGGAAAGAGAAACATCGTGTGGTCCTCTGAATAGATGCCGAGAGAGTTTCATCAAGAGTCAGCCGCATGGATGATGGAAAGGAGTCCCATCTCCCAAGGCCAACCGTTGGGAGGCTTCGAAGCCCTTTTTCTCAATATCGCCAAGGACATTGATGGCAGCCCCCATCGAGCAGTTTACTCAAGGGTGAAAAACTGACTTTCCTCTGGATCGGCACAAGACAAGGACGCCCACTCACACCACTTTGACTTCATATAGGAAGTCCCGGCGACCGATCTGACAGGAAAGAGATATTGCAGGGATTCAAGTTGGATGGGGCCAGCAGGCGCGACTCTTGGCGGCACATGCCCGGCACGTTGGATTCCCAGCCCCGTAGAGTGCCCTAAGCACTGTCCTGCCGAGTGCTGTCCTGAGCGTACCTGAGCACCACCAGCTGCGGCCCTGGAGGTGCTCAGAGTTTTCCCCAGCACTGCCAGGGTCCGAATCGCAGTGGAAACCTGGGACCTTGCACTGATCTCACGGCCAAGTCGGCTGAGAATCAGCAGTGGGACCCTCAGAAGTCCTGAGCACAGTTTGGAAACCAAATCAAATAACGAAAATCAATGAGAAGATACCAATTGGCGAAGAAGAAGAACTCAAGCTATCACTTTGAACAGATGATGTATTCCTCTTAGAAAACCCTAAGTCCTCACCCAGAACAAAACCAAACGCTTGGAAACAAGAAACCTATGCACAGAAAGGTGGCAGACTAGCAACTCCAGCAACTAAAATCAGTGTCATCGCCATAGGCAGACTGTCAAGTCGATGAAAGGGAAATCAAAACAACTGCATTCACATTCGTGTCTGAGGGAATCAAGTAGCTGCTGACCAACTTCACAAAGAAGTTCTGAGGGTCCGGAAGACAGTGCCTGATAAGGGGCTTGCCCTGCACATGGCCAGCCCAGGTTCAGTCCATGACCCGACACATGGTCCCTTAAACCTTTCCAGGAGTCTTCCCTCAGCCTAGAGCCAGAAGAAAGCCCTGAGCACAGGGTGAGTGTTGTCTGAAAGGAAAGTGAAACCTGGAGGTGAAAGACAGAGAAGTATACCTAGCTATTCTAAATCACCAGGAAAAGAAAGAAAGAGAAGAAACGAGGAGACGGAAACACATTCCCTGTGCAGGGGTCATCCTGTCGTACAGACTCAACGGCAGTGGGATATGGACCAGAGAGTGCTCAAATGGAGATGGAGGTATAAACTCCCCTTGTAGCCAAAGGAACCCTGGGGATAAAAGAAGACCCCCGACTTGAAACTAGAGAAACGCAGACTAACCCAACCTGTGGCACTGGACTTGAGTGGCACTAGACTCTCAGACCATGGGGCAGATTGGAGAGGCCAGAGACAAGTAGAGAGAGAGCTAGTTTCTGACAAAGGCACGCAATGAATCACAGGGAGTAAGTGCCTCCAAACGGATGCTGGGAAAACCGATCGGTCCCGTGCAAGAATAGAAATGTGGAACCCTAGTTCACGGCACACAAAGAAGAGAACACAAGTGGTGTCAAGGCCGCAATATTCGACTCAGATCCACGAAGCATATCGGGGCAAACATAGGCAGGCGGAACTCCCCCGACTCTTGAGGCTTTCATTTCACTAGGACTCCGAGTCCTTAGCCCAAGAAACAGAAGAAAGAAGCCAGTGGAGGGGCTGTTGTGATACTTCAGCGAGCAGGACATTGGCCCTGCATGCAGCCATCCTGGGTTTCATTCCCAGCATCCTACCACCAGGAGTAGTGATTCCTAAGTGCAGAGCCAGGAATACCCCCTGAGCATGGCCAGGAGAGATCCCGAAGGAAAAAAAGAGGAGATTCCATTAAATGAAGAAATAACAGCACCGTCAAGGAAAGGAGGAGTGCAGTCTAAGATACTCTATCGACGGGGAGAAAATATTCGTTCACCACACAGCTGACAAAAGACACATATGCAGGATTTCACAGAAAGGCCACAACAAGTTTAACAACATGAAAAGACATCTCCATCGAACGACAGGGAGAAGGGCCTGAATAGACCATTTCACAAAGAAAACACACAGGAAGACGTGTGGTAGAAGAAAACCTGTTTGCCCTCACTACATGGGGAAACCCATCTCAAAACATCAATGAGTAATCACCGCATGCCAGCGAGACTGGCACACATCCAGAAGAGCAAGAACCAGTGCTGTCTGGGATGGGGGCAAAACAAAAGAGATTTCTCCATACTGTCGTAAGAAATGAGCTTTCTCATGAGACTCAGCTGCATCTGCGCGTTTGGGAATGACCCGCAACATCTGACAGTGGCACCAGCACAAAGCAAATTCGACTAGAAAATGACAAACAGCTTGAAAATGGGCAGCAGTCTGAATGTACATTTGGCTTCTTTGAGCTCTGAAAATGACTCTTAGCGAGGCACTCGTATTCTCCCATTTTTCTAGAGAACAAGGATCAAGCTGATTCCCCAGGCCACACGAGGGACAGCAGAGCCAGCCTCTGCAAATGACGGTGGAGAAGTGCCAGGCCCAGGCCTCCAGCTCCTCGGAAGGTGTGCAGGTGCAGAGGGGAGGGAGGCAGTGGGCACAGCAATGGCGGGAGGAGGAAAGTTTCTCTCCGAGCGAGAACCAACATCAGTCAGACCCTCCGTCCGATATCCTTTCTCAAAAATCCCCACGCGCGAGCTTCATCCTATTCTACCTCTTATGTTTTCTTTGGCCACAATTCTGCTCAACTGAGTGAAGAATCCCCCCGGATTCGTCACTAGCCAGAAGCTGAAGATGCAGCCTGAGTCAGAAAAACCGTATTTTCCCGTGAGTTCAAGTGGAGGCGAGTTCCTAGCAGATGAAGAGAGCCCGATACAATGAGTCCTGTCCTGGCAAGAAACAAAGCCCACACAGGGAGGACCATCATGTGATAACGGAGGGGGCACGTCACGAGCCTGAAATCCTCAGGAGCAAGGAGCGATGCTTGGAACAGCTTCTCTATCAGAGGCTCCCTGGAGGAACCAAGCCAGCCCGTAGCTTGATTTTGAACTAGGCATGACCACAGTGGGAGATGACGAGAGAGAATACGTCTTCTGTGTGAAGCCACGCTGTTGGGGTGCATTGTTCTGGCCGCCCTGCCAAAGAGATGCAGCCAACTTCCTGGCCGCCTTCCACTGACCTCCAAGCATCGCTCGGTCCCAGAGGGCGTCTCTTCAACAAGAAACCTCATCAGGAGCAGGAGACTCTCCAGAGTGCTCATGTAGAGATCCTGGGGAGAGAAAACAGGCTCAGAACACTGCCATGACATCAGCCTCATCTCTCCTCCCGAAGCCAGCCTGCTCTCTGGCTGGCCGAGTGAGGCTTCCTGGAGAAATTCTGGCCCTTGACTCGTCCCCGGGGGCTCCGTTTCAAGAGCCTACTCTTATCCTCGACCCACTTGAAGGCACTGCTCTTTCCTTTAGCAGAACACGGACGTCTCCCACAATCGCAGTTGGTGCAAAGGGCCCCGGAGACCCTGAAAACACGGCACCCCCCAGCCCTCTGCTCCCAGGAGAGAATCCTGTTGATTCTGTCAGCAGCACAAACGGAGAGGCTGGCCTGCTCCAGGCAGGGAAGGGGACGGGCAACCGTCTAGGTGACTGACACCTAAAAGCTTCCATTCTGGGGCCCGAGCGCTAGGACAGCAGGCAGAGCATCTGCCTTGCATGCACCAACCCGAACTTGGACCCCGGCGCCCCATGTGCCCCCGTGAGTCTGCCACAAGTATTCCCTGAGCACAAAGCCAGGAACAAGCCCGGAGCACAGTGAGGTGTGGTCCCAAACGCATAAACAAAAACAAAGGAATGCCAAGAAGCTCACATTGGCTTTCTGCGCTTGGCCTTAGAGAACTACGTGGTCCTGCCCTACGCCACGGAAACCTTGCCTCAAAGCTAGGCCATCAGAAGGAAATCAAAATCTTTCCCTTGAAGGACAAAATTGGGATTACCAATCGAGAAATGAGGAAGAAAACTAGTCATAAGAGAAGGGCATTTCACTTAACATGGAGGGACCTGGGACAGTTTTAGATGCACTCACTGTCCATCAAAACCATAAGCATCAACACTATTGGAAACACGGCACCTGTACTAAATCATCATTGAAAACCTTTGGAAATAACACAGAAAGCCATTTGCTTGGAGGATTCTCTGTAGGCCACTGCCTCCCGAAAGCACCAGAGAAACACCAAAACAGAGGAGGTGGGGAACGTGGACCCAAAGACATCTCTGTCTGAAATGGAGGTCTGGAGCAAACATCTTCTTCCTAAAACAACTGGGATGCCAGATCGCTCCCAGTTGTGCAGAAACACATCCAAGTGCCTCTCCCAAGCCCCTCTGAACTACAGCCACAAAGGCCCGAGGAAGCCACCTGTGCCTCCTCAGTATGCACCATTGCCACGCCGACAACGGTGTCGCCCGCGTAGCAACATGTTACAGGGGGACCTGGGCAAGCCTCAGGTCCCTGGGAATGGGAGGTTCGCGGCCCACGGGTCTATGCCTCCGGCAGCCCCCCTTTTGTTTGCCTGGGCCTAGCAAGC